>CM022945.1:73943305-74163198 GCA_012931725.1 Litsea cubeba
CGTTGCTAGTTTCAGAATTTTCCCGCGGTTTCCCATTGCGGACCCCCGGCGGGCCGTTTTCGAGCCTAATTGTTGGAAATTAACGTGTTTCGGTCGTAATCTCTAACGGGAGCCATATTTACGAACGTCAGTTCCTACAAGTTACTCTACCCTCGAGGAAGTGTCCGTGCTAGTTTTGGAGTTTTTCCAAGGCCGTTTCCCATTCCGGACCCCCGGCGGGCCGTTTTCGAGCTTAAGTGTTGGAAATTAACGTATTTCGATCGTAATTCTCTAACCGGGAGCCCTATTGCTAACCGTCAGTTCCTACAAGTTACTCCACCCTCGAGCGAAGTGTCCATGCCCGTTTCGGAATTTCCCGCGGCCGTTTCCTGTTCCGGGCCTCCGTCGGGCCATTTTCTAGCCTAAGTGTTGGAAATTAACGTGTTTCGGTCGTATTCTCTAACCGGGAGCCTATTTACGAACCGTCAGTTCCTACAAGTACTCTACCCTCGAGCGAATTGCCCATACTGGTCTCGGAATTTTAACGCGGCCGTTTCCCATTCCGGGCCCTCGGCAGGCCGTTTTCGAGCCTAAGTGATGGAAATTAACTTGTTTCGGTCGTAATTCTCTAACCGGGAGCCTTATTTGCGAATCGTCAGTTCCTACAAGTTACTCAACCCTCGAGGAAGTGCCCCAAGCGTGATTTCGAATTTTCCCGTGGCGTTTCCCGTTCCGGACCCCCGGGCGGCCGTTTTCAAGCCTAAGTGTTGGAATGAAGTAACGTGTTACGGTCGTAATTCTCTAACCGGAAGCCCTATTTGCGGACCGTCAGTTCCTCCAAGTCACTCTACCCTTGAGCGTAGTGCCAGTGCGGTTTAGGAATTTTCCCGCGGCCGTTTCCCGTTCGGGACCCCGGCGGGCCGTTTTCGAGCCTAAGTGTTGGAAATTAACGTGTTTCGGTTGTAATTCTCTAACCGGGAGCCCTATTTGCGAACCGTCGGTTCTTACAAGTTACTTACCCTCGAGAGAACAGTGCCCGTGCTAGTTTTTGAATTTTCCCGCGGCCGTTTCCCGTTCCGGCCCCCGGCGGGCCGTTTTCGTGCCTGAGTGTTGGAATTAACGTGTTTTCGGTCGTAATTCTCTAACCGGGAGCCCTATTACGAACCGCCAGTTCCTAAATGTTAATTTACCCCGAGCGAAGTGCCCGTGCTAGAATCGAATTTTCCTGTCGGCCGTTTCCCGTTCCGGACCCCCGGCGGGCCGTTTCGAGCCTAAGTGTTGGAAATAACGTGTTTCGGTCGTAATTTTCTAACCGGGAGGAGCCCTATTTGCGAACCGTCATTCATACAAGTTATTCTACCCTAGAGCGAAGTGCCCGTGCCGGTTTCGGAATTTGACCACTGCCGTTTCCCCGTTCCGGACCCCCGGCGGGCCGTTTTCGAGCCTAAGTGTTGGAAATTAACGTGTTTCGTTCATAATTCTCTAAACGGGAGCCCTATTTGCGAACCGTGAGTTCTTACAAGTTACTCTACCCTCGATTGAAGTGCCCTGCTAGTTTCAGAATTTTTCCGCGGCCGTTTCCCATTCCGGACCCCCGGCGGGCCGTTTTCGAGCCTAAGTGTTGGAAATTAACGTGTTTCGGTCTTAATTCTCTACCGGGAGCCCTATTACGAACCGTCAGTTCTACAAGTTACTCTACCTCGAGCGAATTGACGTGCCGGTTTCGGATTTTCCCGCGGCCGTTCCCATTCCGGGACCCCCCCGCGGGCCGTTTTCGAGCCTAAGTGTTGGAAATTAACGTGTTTCGGTCGTAATTTTCTACCCGGGAGCCTATTTGCGAACCATCAGTTCATAAAAGTTACTCTACCCTCAAGCGAAGAGCCGTGCCGGTTTTTGGAATTTTCCCAAGGCCGTTCCCATTCCGGCCTCCGGCGGGCCGTTTTTCGCGCTTAAGTGTTGGAAATTAACGTGTTCGTTCTTAATTCTCTAACGGGAGCCCATTTGCGAAACCGTCGGTTCTTACAAGTTACTCGACCCTGATCGAAGTGCCGTGCTAGTTTCAGAATTTTCCCGCGGCCGTTCCCATTGCGGACCCCCGGCGGGCCGTTTTCGAGCCTAATTGTTGGAAATTAACGTGTTTCGGTCGTAATTCTCTAACCGGGAGCCATATTTACGAACCGTCAGTTCCTACAAGTTACTCTACCCTCGAGCGAAGTGTCCGTGCTAGTTTTGGAGTTTTTCCAAGGCCGTTTCCCATTCCGGACCCCCGGCGGGCCGTTTTCGAGCTTAAGTGTTGGAAATTAACGTATTCGATCGTAATTCTCTAACCGGGAGCCCTATTTGCTAACCGTCAGTTCCTACAAGTTACTCCACCCTCGAGCGAAGTGTCCATGCCCGTTTTCGGAATTTTCCCGCGGCCGTTTCCTGTTCGGGCCTCCGTCGGGCCATTTTTCTAGCCTAAGTGTTGGAAATTAACGTGTTTCGGTCGTAATTCTCTAACCGGGAGCCCTATTTACGAACCGTCAGTTCCTACAAGTTACTCTACCCTCGAGCGAATTGCCCATACTGGTCTCGGAATTTTAACATGGCCGTTTCCCGTTCCGGGCCCTCGGCAGGCCGTTTTCGAGCCTAAGTGATGGAATTAACTTGTTTCGGTCGTAATTCTCTAACCGGGAGCCTTATTTGCGAATCGTCAGTTCCTACAAGTTACTAAACCCTCGAGCGAAGTGCCCAAGCATGATTTCAAATTTTCCTGTGGCTGTTTCCCGTTCCGGACCCCCGGCGGGCCGTTTTCGAGCCTAAGTGTTGGAAAGTAACGTGTTACGGTCGTAATTCTCTAACCGGAAGCCCTATTTGCGGACCGTCAGTTCCTCCAAGTCACTCTACCCTTGAGCGTAGTGCCGGTGCCGGTTTAGGAATTTTCCCGCGGACGTTTCCCGTTTCGGACCCCCGGCGGGCCGTTTTCGAGCCTAAGTTGTTGGAAATTAACGTGTTTCGGTTGTAATTCTCTAACCGGGAGCCCTATTTGCGAACCGTCGGTTCTTACAAGTTACTCTACCCTCGAGAGAAGTGCCCGTGCTAGTTTTTGAATTTTCCCGCGGCCGTTTCCCGTCCGGACCCCCGGCGGGCCGTTTTCGTGCCTGTGTGTTGGAAATTAACGTGTTTCGGTCGTAATTCTCTAACCGGGAGCCCTATTTACGAACCGCCAGTTCCTAATGTTATTTACCCACGAGCGAAGTGCCCGTGCTAGAATCGGAATTTTCCTGCGGCGTTTCCCGTTCCGGACCCCGGCGGGCCGTTTTCGAGCCTAAGTGTTGGAAATTAACGTGTTTCGGTCGTAATTTTCTAACCGGGAGCCCTATTTGCGAACCGTCAGTTCATACAAGTTATTCTACCTAGAGCGAAGTGCCCGTGCCGGTTTCGGAATTTGACCACTGCCGTTTCCCCGTTCCGGACCCCTGGGGGCCGTTTCGAGCCTAAGTGTTGGAAATTAACGTGTTTCGTTCATAATTCTAAAACGGGAGCCCTATTGCGAACCGTTAGTTCTTACAAGTTACTCAACCCTCGATTTGAAGTGCCCGTGCTAGTTTTCAGAATTTTTCCGCGGCCGTTTCCCATTCCGGACCCCCGGCGGGCCGGTTTTCGAGCCTAAGTGTTGGAAATTAACGTGTTTCGGTCGTAATTCTCTAACCGGGAAGCCCTATTTACGACCGTCAGTTCCTACAAGTTACTCTACCCCGAGCGAATTGACCGTGCCGGTTTCGGATTTTTCCCGCGGCCGTTTTCCCGTTCCGGACCCCCCGCGGGGCCGTTTTCGAGCCTAAGTGTTGGAAATTAACGTGTTTCGGTCGTAATTTTCTAACCGGGAGCCCTATTTGCGAACCATCAGTTAATAAAAGTTACTCTACCCTCAAGCGAAGAGCCCGCTGCCGGTTTTGGAATTTTCCCAAGGCTGTTTCCGTTCCGGGCCTCCGGCGGGCCGTTTTCGAGCGTAAGTGTTGGAAATTAACGTGTTTCGGTCGTAATTCTCTAACCGGGAGCCCTATTTGCGAGCCGTCAATTCCTACAAGTTACTCTACCCTTGAGCGAAGTGCCCGTGCTGGTTTTGCATTTTCCGTCGTCCGTTTCCCGTTCCGGACTCCCGGCGGGCCGTTTTCGAGCCTAATTGTTGGAAAGTAACGTGTTTCGGTCGCAATTCTTTAACCGGGAGCCCTATTTGCGAACCGTAGGTTCCTACAAGTTACTCTACCCACGAGCGAAGTGCCCATGCCAGTTTGGGAGTTCCCACGGCCGATTCCCGTTCCGGACCCCCGGCGGGCCATTTTGGAGCCTAAGTGTTGGAAATTAACGTGTTTCGGTCGTAATTATCAAACCGGCAGCCCTATTTGGGAACCGTCGGTTCGTACATGTTAATTTACCCTGAGCGAAGTGCCCGTGCTAGATTGGGAATTTTCCTGCGGCCGTTTCCCATTCCGGACCCCCGGCGGGCCATTTTCGAGCCTAAGTGTTGGAAATTAAGGTGTTTCGGTCGTAATTCTCTAACCGGGAGCCCTATTTGCGAACCGTTAGTTCCTACATGTTACTCTACCCTCGAGCAAAGTGACCGTGCCAGTTTTGGGAGTTTCCCACGGCCGTTTCCCGTTCAGGACCCCCGGCGGGCCGTTTTGGAGCCTAAGTGTTGGAAATTAACCGTGTTTCGGTCGTAATTCTCAAACTGGCAGCCCTATTTGGGAACGTCGGTTCGTACATGTTAATTTACCCTGAGCGAAGTGCCCGTGCTAGATTCGGAATTTTCCTGCGGGCCGTTTCCCGTTCCGGAACCCGGCGGGCCATTTTCGAGCCTAAGTGTTGGAATTAAGGTGTTTCAGTCGTAATTCTCTAACCGGGAGCCCTATTTGCGAACCGTTAGTTCCTACATGTGACTCTACCCTCGAGCGAAGTGACCGTGCCAGTTTCGGAATTTTCCCGCACCCGTTTCCCGTTCCGGGCCCCTGGCGGGCCGTTTTCGAGCCTAAGTGTTGGAAATTAACGTGTTTCGGTCGTAATTCTCTAACCGGGAGCCCTATTTGCGAACCGTCCGTTCCTACAAGTTACTCTACCCTCGAGCGAATTGTCCGTGCCGGTTTTGGAACTTTTCCATGGCTGTTTCCCGTTCAGGACCCCCGGCGGGCCGTTTTCGAGCCTAGGTGTTGGAAATTAACGTGTTTCGGTCGTAATTCTCTAACCGGGAGCCCTATTTGCGAACCATCAGTTCATACAAGTTACTCTACCCTCAAGCGAAGAGCCCGTGCCGGTTTCAGAATTTTCCCACGGCCGTTTCCCGTTCCGGGCCTCCGGCGGGCTGTTTTCGAGCTTAAGTGTTGGAAATTAACGTGTTTCGTTCGTAATTCTCTAACCGGGAGCGTATTCGCGAACCGTCGATTCTTACAAGTTACTCTACCCTCGATCGAAGTGCCCGTGCTAGTTTCAGAATTTTCCCGCGGCCGTTTCCCATTGCGGACCCCCGGCGGGCCGTTTTCGAGCCTAAGTGTTGGAAATTAACGTGTTTCGGTCGTAATTTTCTAACCGGGAGCCCTATTTGCGAACCTTCAGTTCATACAAGTTACTCTACCCTCAAGCGAAGAGCCCGTGCCGGTTTCAGAATTTTCCCACGGCCGTTCCCGTTCCGGGCCTCCGGCAGGCCGTTTTCCGAGCGTAAGTGTTGGAAATTAACGTGTTTCGGTCGTAATTCTCTAACCGGGAGCCCTATTTGCGAACCGTTCAATTCCTACAAGTAACTTTACCCTCGAGCGAAGTGCCCGTGCTAATTTCGGATTTTTCCGTCGTTCGTTTCCCATTCCGGAACCACCGGCGGGCCGTTTTCGAGCCTAATTATTGGAAAGTAACGTGTTTTCGGTCGCAATTCTTTAACCGGGAGCCCTATTTGCGAACCGTCAATTCCTACAAGTTACTCTACCCACGAGCGAAGTGCCCGTGCCAGTTTTGGGAGTTTCCCACGGCCGTTCCCGTTCCGGACCCCCGGCGGGCCGTTTTGGAGCCTAAGTGTTGGAAATTAACGTGTTTCGGTCGTTAATTCTCAAACCGGCAGCCCTATTTGGGAACCGTCGGTTCGTACATGTTAATTTACCCTGAGCGAAGTTGCCCGTTGCTAGATTCGGAATTTTTCCTGCGGCCGTTTCCATTCCGAACCCCCGGCGGGCCATTTTAGAGCCTTAAGTGTTGGAAATAAGGTGTTTCGGTCGTAATTCTCTAAACCGGGAGCCCTATTTGCGAACCGTTAGTTCCTACATGTTACTCTACCCTCGAGCGAGTGACCGTGCCAGTTTTGGGAGTTTCCCCACGGCCGTTTCCCGTTCCGGACCCCCGGCGGGCCGTTTGGAGCCTAAGTGTTGGAAATTAACGTGTTTCGGTCGTAATTCTCAAACCGGCAGCCCTATTTTGGGAACCGTCGTTCGTACTTGTTAATTTACCCTGAGCGAAGTGCCCGTTTCTAGATTCGGAATTTTTCTGTGGCTGTTTCCGTTTCCGGACCCCGGCGGGCCATTTTCGAGCCTAAGTGTTGGAAATTAAGGTGTTTCGGTCGTAATTCTCCAATCGGGAGCCCTATTTGCGAACCGTTAGTTCCTACATGTTACTCTACCCTCGAGCGAAGTGACCGTGCCTGTTTTGGAAATTTTCCCGCACCCGTTTCCCGTTCCGAGCCCCTGGCGGGCCGTTTTCCGAGCCTAAGTATTGGAAATTAACCTGTTTCGGTCGTAATTCTCAAACATGGAGCCCTATTTGCGAACCGTCAGTTCCTACAAGTTACTCTACTCTCGAGCGAAGTGTCCGTGCCAGTTTTGGAACTTTTCCATGGCCGTTTCCCGTTCCGGACCCCCGGCAGGCCGTTTTCGAGCCTAGGTGTTGGAAATTAACGTGTTTCGGTCGTAATTCTCTAACCGGGAGCCCTATTTGCGAACCATCAGTTCATACAAGTTACTCTACCCTCGAGCGAAATGCCCGTGCCAGTTTCGGAATTTTTCCCACGGCCGTTTCCCGTTCCGCGCCTCCGGCGGGCCATTTTTCGAGCTTAAGTGTTGGAAATTAACGTGTTTCGTTCATAATTCTCTAACCGGGAGCCTATTTGCGAACTGTCGGTTCTTACAAGTTACTCTGCCCTCGATCGAAGTGCCCGTGCTAGTTTCAGAATTTTCCCGCGGCCGTTTCCCATTGCGGACCCCCGGCGGGCCGTTTTCGAGCCTAAGTGTTGGAAATTAACGTGTTCGGTCGTAATTCTCTAACCGGGAGCCATATTTATGAACCTTCAGTCCTACAAGTTACTCTACCCTAGAGCGAAGTGACCGTGCCGGTTTCGGATTTTTCCCGTGGCCGTTTCCCGTTACAGACCCCCGGCGGGCCATTTTCGAGCCTAAGAGCTGGAAATTAACGTTGTTTCGATCGTAATTTTCTAACCGGGAGCCCTATTTGCGAACCATCAGTTTCTACAAGTTACTCTACCCTCGAGCAAAGTGCCCGTGTCGATTTTGGCAGTTTTCCACGGACGTTTCCGTTCCGGACCCCCGGCGGGCCGTTTTCGAGCCTAAGTGTTGGAAATTAACGTGTTTCGGTCATAATTCTCTAACCGGGAGCCCTATTTGCGAACCAAACAGTTCATACAAGTTACTCTACCCTCGAGCGAAGAGCCCGTGCCGGTTCGGAATTTTCCCACGGCCGTTTCCCGTTCTAGGCCTCCGGCGGGCCGTTTTCGAGGTTAAGTGTTGGAAATTAACGTGTTTCGGTCGTAATTCTCTAACCGGGAGTCCTATTTACGAACCGTCAATTCCTACAAGTTACTCTACGTTCGATCGAAGTGCCCATGCCGGTTTTGGAATTTTAACTGTGGCCATTTCCCGTTTCCGGGCACCTGGTGGGCCGTTTTCGAGCCTAAGTGTTGGAAATTAACATGTCTTGGTCGTAATTCTCTAATCGGGATCCTCATTAGCGAACCGTCCGTTCCTACAAGTTACTCTACCCTTGAGCGAAGTGCCCGTGCCGGTTTTGGAATTTTCCGGCGGCCGTTCCCGTTACGGACCCCCGGCGGGCCGTTTTTTCGAGCCTAAGTGTTGGAAAGTAACGTGTTTCTGTCGCAATTCTCTAACCGGGAGCCCTATTTGCGAACCGTAAGTTTCTACAAGTTACTCTACCCTCGAGCGAAGTGCCCGTGCCGGTTTAGCAGTTTTTCCACTGCCGTTTTCCCGTTCCGGACCCCCGGCGGGCCGTTTTGGAGACTAGGTGTTGGAAATTAACGTGTTTCGGTCGTAATTCTCTAACCGGGAGCCCCTATTACGAACCTTCGGTTCTTACATGTTAACTTACCCTCGAGCGAAGTGCCGTGCCTAGAATCGGAATTTTCCTGCGGCCGTTCCCGTTCCGGACCCCCGGCGGGCCATTTTCGAGCCTACGTGTTGGAAATTAACGTGTTTCGGTCGTAATTCTCTAACCGGGAGCCCTATTTGCGAACCGTTGGTTCCTACATGTTACTCTACCGTCGAGCGAAGTGACCGTGCCGGTTTCGGAATTTTACTGCACCCGTTTCCCGTCGAGGCCCCTGGCGGGCCGTTTTTGAGCCTAAGTGTTGGAAATTAACATGTTTCGGTCGTAATTCCCTAATCGGGAACTCTATTAGCGAACCGTCAGTTCCTACAAGTTACTCTACCCTCGAGCGAAGTGCCTGTGCCAGTTTCAGAATTTTCCCGCGGCCGTTTCCCGTTCTGGACCCACGGCGGGCCATTTTCGAGCCTAAGTGATGGAAATTAACGTGTTTCGGTCGTAATTCTCTAACCGGGAGCCCTATTTGCGAACCGTCAGTTCCTACAAGTTACTCTACCCTCGAGCGACGTGCCCGTGCCAGTTTCAGAATTTTCCCGCGGCCGTTTCCCGTTCTGAGCCCCCGGGGGCTGTTTTGGAGCCTATGTGTTGGAAATCAACATGTTTTGGTCGTAATTCCGTAACCGGGAGCTCTATTTGCGAACTGTCAGTTCCTACAAGTTACTCTACCCTCGACGAAGTGCCTATGCCGGTTTCGGATTTTCTCCAATCCGTTTCCCGTTCCGGGCCTCCGGCGGGCCGTTTTCGAGCCTAAGTGTTGGAAATTAACGTTTTTCGGTCGTAATTCTCTAACCTGGAGCCCTATTTGTGAACCGTCAGTTCCTACAAGTTACTCTACCCTCGAGCGAAGTGCCCATGCCGGTTTTGGAATTTTTCCCGCGGCCGTTTCCCATTCCGGACCCCCGGCGGGCTGTTTTCGAGCCTGAGTGTTGGAAATTAAAGTCTTTCGGTCGTAATTCTCTAACCGGGAGCCCTATTTGCGAACCGTCAGTTCCTACAAGTTACTCTACAATCGAACGAAGAGCCCGTTCCAGTTTCGGAATTTTCCCGCGGCCGTTTCCCGTTCCGGACCCCCGGCGGGCCGTTTTCGAGCCTAAGTGTTGGAAATTAACGTGTTTCGGTCGTACTTTTCTAACCGGAAGCCCTATTTGCGAACCGTCAGTTCATACAAGTTACTCTACCCTCGAGCAAAGTGCCCGTGCCAGTTTCAGTATTTTCCCGCGCCCGTTTCCTGTTCCGGGCCTCCGGCGGTCCTATTTCGAGCCTAAGTGTTGGAAATTAACGTGTTTCGGTCGTAATTCTCTAACCTGGAGCCCTATTTGCGAACCGTCAGTTCATACAAGTTACTCTACCCTCGAGCAAAGTGCCAGTGCTGGTTTCGGAGTTTTCCCGCGGCTGTTACCCGTTCCGGGCCTCCGGCGGGCCGTTTTCGAGGCCTAAGTGTTGGAAATTAACCTTTTTCGGTCGTAATTCTCTAACCGGGAGCCCTATTTGCGAACCGTCAGTTCCTACAAGTTACTCTACCCTCGAGCGAATTGCCCATGCCGGTTTCAGATTTTTACCACTGCCGTTTCCCGTTCCGGGCAACCGGCGGGCCGTTTTCGAGCCTAAGTGTTCGAAATTAACATGTTTCGGTCGTAATTCTCTAATCGGCAGCCTTATTTGCAAACCGTCAGTTCCTACAAGGCACTCTACCCTCGAGCGAAGTGCCCGTGCCGGTCTCGGAATTTCCCGCGGCCGTTTCCCATTCCGGACCCCGGCGGGCCGTTTTCGAGCCTAAGTGTTGGAAATTAAAGTCTTTCGGTCGTAATTCTCTAACCAGGAGCCCTATTTGCGAAACCGTCAGTTCCTACAAGTTACTCTACCCTCGAACGAGAGTCCGTTCTAGTTTTGGAATTTTCCCGCAGCCGTTTCCCGTTCCGGACCCCCGGCGGGCCGTTTTCGAGCCTAAGTGTTGTAAATTAACGTGTTTCGGTCGTACTTTTCTAACCGGGAGCCCTATTTGCGAACCGTCAGTTCATACAAGTTACTCTACCCTCGAGCAAAGTGCCCGTGCCAGTTTCAGTATTTTCCCGCGCCCGTTTCCCGTTCCGGGCCTCCGGCGGTCCTATTTCGAGCCTAAGTATTGGAAATTAACGTGTTTCGGTCGTAATTCTCTAACCTGGAGCCCTATTTGCGAACTGTAAGTTCATACAAGTTACTCTACCCTCGAGCGAAGTGCCCGTGCTGGTTTCGGAGTTTTCCCACGGCTGTTACCCGCTCCGGACCTCCGGCGGGCCGTTTTCGAGCCTAAGTGTTGGAAATTAACATTTTTCGGTCGTAATTCTCTAACCGGGAGCCCTATTTGCGAACCGTCAGTTCCTACAAGTTACTCTACCTCGAGCGAATTGCCCATGCCGGTTTCGAAATTTTACCACTGCCGTTTCCCATTCCGGGCAACCGGCGGGCGTTTTCGAGCCTAAGTGTTCGAAAATTAAACATGTTTTCGGTCGTAATTCTTTAACCAGCAGCCTTATTTGCGAACCGTCAGCTACTACAAGTCACTCTACCCTTGAGCGAAGTGGCCGTGCCGGTCTCGGAATTTTCCCGCGGCCGTTTCCCGTTCCGGACCCCCGCGGGCCGTTTTCGAGCCTAAGTGTTGTAAATTACGTGTTTAGTTCGTGATTCTCTAACCGGGAGCCCTATTGCGAAACCGTCAGTTCTTACAAGTTACTCTACCCTCGATCGAAGTGCCCGTGCACGTTCAGAATTTCTGCGGCCGTTTCCCATTCCGGACCCCCGGCGGGCCGTTTTCGAGCCTAATTGTTGGAAATTAACGTGTTTCGGTCGTAATTCTCTAACCGGGAGCCCTATTTACAAACCATCAGTTCCTACAAGTTACTCTACCCTCGAGCAAAGTGACCGTGCCGGTTTCGGATTGTTCCCGCGGCCATTTCCCGTTCCGGACCCCCCGCGGGCCGTTTTCGAGCCTAAGTGTTGGAAATTAACGTGTTTCGGTCGTAATTTTCTAACCGGGAGCCCGATTTGTGAATCATCAGTTCATACAAGTTACTCTACCCTCAAGCGAAGAGCCCTTGCCAGTTTCGGAATTTTCCCACGGCCGTTTCCGGTTCCGGGCCTCCGGCGGGCCGTTTTCGAGTTTAAGTGTTGGAAATTAACGTGTTTCGGTCGTAATTCTCTAACCGGGAGCCCTATTTACGAACCGTCAATTCCTACAAGTTACTCTACGTTCGATCGAAGTGCCCATGCCGGTTTTGGAATTTTACTGTGGCCATTTCCGTTCCGGGCACCTGGTGGGCGTTTTCGAGCCTAAGTGTTGGAAATTAACATGTCTTGGTCGTAATTCTCTAATCGGGATCCTTATTAGCGAACCGTCCGTTCCTACAAGTTACTCTACCCTTGAGCGAAGTGCCCGTGCCGGTTTTGGAATTTTCCGGCGGCCGTTTCCCGTTTCGGACCCCCGGCGGGCCGTTTTCGAGCCTAAGTGTTGGAAAGTAACGTGTTTCGGTCGCAATTCTCTAACCGGGGAGCCCTATTTGCGAACCGTCAGTTCCAGAAGTTACTCTACCCACGAGCGAAGTGTCCGTGCCAGTTTTGGGAGTTTGCCACGGCCGTTTCCCATTCCGGACCCCCAGCGGGCCATTTTGGAGCCTAAGTGTTGGAAATTAACGTGTTTCGGTCGTAATTCTCAAACCGGTAGCCCTATTTGGGAACCGTCGGTTCGTATATGTTAATTTACCCCGAGCGAAGTGCCCGTGCTACATTCGGAATTTTCCTGCGGCCGTTTCCCATTCCGGACCCCCGGCAGCCCATTTTCGAGCCTAAATGTTGGAAATTAAGGTGTTTCGGTCGTAATTCTCTAACCGGGAGCCCTATTTGCGAACCGTTAGTTCCTACATGTTACTCTACCCTCGAGCGAAGTGACCGTGCCACTTTCGGAATTTTCCCGCACCCGTTTCCCGTTCCGGGCCCCTGGCGGGCCGTTTTCGAGCCTAAGTGTTGGAAATTAACGTGTTTCGGTCGTAATTCTCTAACCGGGAGCCCTGTTTGCGAACCGTCAGTTCCTACAAGTTACTCTACCCTCGAGCGAAGTGTCCGTGACGGTTTTGGAACTTTTCCATGGCAGTTTCCCATTCCGGACCCCCGGCGGTCCGTTTTCGAGCCTAGGTGTTGGAAATTAATGTGTTTCGGTCGTAATTCTCTAACCGGGAGCCCTATTTGCGAACCATCAGTTCATACAAGTTACTCTACCCTTGAGCGAAGTGCCCATGCCGGTTTCGGAATTTTCCCACTTGCCGTTTCCCATTTCGGGCCTCCGGCAGGCCGTTTTTCGAGCTCAAGTGTTGTAAATTAACATGTTTTGGTCGTAATTCTCTAACTGAGAGCCCTATTTACGAACCGTCAGTTCCTACAAGTTACTCTACCCTCGAGCGATGTGCCCATGCTGGTTCCTGAATTTTATCGCGGCCGTTTCCCGTTCCGGGACCCCGGCGGGCCGTTTTCAAGCCAAAGTGTTAGAAATTAACATGTTTCGGTCGTAATTCTCTAACCGGGAGCCTTATTTGCGAACCGTCCGTTCCTACAAGTTACTCTACCCAAGAGCGAAGTGCCCGTGCCAGTTTTGGGAATTTTCCACGGCTGTTTCCCGTTCCGGACCCCGGCGGGCCGTTTTTCGAGCCTAAGTGTTGGAAATTAACGTGTTTCGGTCGTAATTTTCTAACCGGGAGCCCTATTTGCGAACCGCCGGTTCATACAAGTTACTCTACCCTCAAGCGAATTGCCCGTGCCGGTTTCGGAATTTTCCCGCGCCCGTTTCCCATTTCGGACCCCCGGCGGGCCGTTTTCGAGCCTAAGTGTTGGAAATTAATGTGTTTCGGTCGTAATTTTCTAACCGGGAGCCCTATTTGCGAACCGTCAGTTCATACAAGTTACTCTACCCTCGAACGTAGTGCCTGTGCTAGTTTTTGAATTTTCCCGCGGCCGTTTCCCGTTCAGGACCCCCGGCGGTCCGTTTTCGAGCCTAAGTGTTGGAAATTAACGTGTTTCGGTTGTAATTCTCTAACCTGGAGCCCTATTTGTGAACCGTTACTTCATACAAGTTACTCTACCCTCGAGCGAAGTGCCCGTGCCGGTTTCGGTGTTTTCCCGCGGCCGTTACCCGTTTCGGACCTCCGGCGTGTTGATATCGCGATCACTAAGAGGGGGGGGTGAATCAGTGATTCCTTTTTCAACAGGTCCAAACTAACAACAAAAGCAAATCAAATCACACAATGACACCTGATTTAACGTGGTTTCACCGAAAGGCTACGACCACGGTTCAAAGGACTGTCCGACAACAACCAATCCGGAACAGATCTGAATCTATTTAGTCGCACCAACGACAAAGAGCAGCAACCCTTAAGTTTCAGATAGCACCAACTATCTAGGAAGCACCTACTCCCTTTAGTTTCAGATAGCACCAACTATCTAGGAAGCACCGACTCCCTTTACAATTTTATCTGCACCAACAGATAGGATCACCAAACCCCAGACACAAGCACCAACTTGATGTTCTACAGAATAAGAATAGAAACCTTTTTCTATAGACCTTCCCCTCTACAATCTCTCTCTCTCTCAATCCCTTACAAATTGAAATTAAAACATAAACAGAGAGACACTTATCTTATGGACGAAACACCATCTTCAAGAGCACATTCTCGTCCACACTTGCTGTAGAAACTGTAGCACAACAGCACACAGCAACAGCACTCTCTTTTTCCAAAACTCTCTTTCTTTTCTCTTCTCTTCTTCTCTCTCTCTGGTGTCCTTGTTAAAACGAACCAACATGCCTTTATATAGGTTATTGTAACCCTTAAGAGTGTTCAAAATAGGCTACAATTCGTTTAGAAAGAGTCCCAAACAAAATAGATAAGAATGCTGAATTTTCGTGCTAGACTTCTGTTTTCTGCGCAACTCTGATTCCCGTGCTCGGTCGACATCCTGGCGTGCTCGGTCGACATCATACACTGTCTGGAAACAGACAACTGACATGCTCGGTCGACATCCTGGGGTCCCGGTCGACCGAAGACACACTGTGTCACGAAAATAACTGGGAGCAGTCTGAAACTTTTTCTACAGGTTTCTCTTGCTTCGGTCGACCGCATGGGGTGCCCGGTCGACCGCATGCTCTGCTTCAGGAATTCTGAATTCCTGACTGTTTCAACTCTTATTCTTCTTTTAAGCTCTATCAACACCAGCCTATTAACATCATGCTTGTGACAATGTGTTGACAATAATTCCAACTCAAAACAATACTTTGAGATATTAATTTCTTCAATTCTTCAAAGGACTTCTCAAGTCATCTCAAATTCCAACAATCTCCCCCTTTGGAATTGTTGGCAACACTATTGGAACTTCAACACTTGAAACACATTTAAACTAGTTGATCTTCATGAAGCTTCTTCAGAACCATAGTCTCCCCCTAGCTTTCATAGCATAACATCTCTCCTTGCTATCATAGCATAACATCTCTCCACCTTTGACAACAAGTCCAAAGGGACCAAACCGAGGAGCGAATAGGATATTCAATGAATGCATTGCTCCCCCTTTCAAGCACAACTCCTACTGTTTAGGAGAGTGAGTAACTCCTAACTTTTTCCGGAGATACTCGTAGACTTCCTTTGGCAGAGGTTTCGTGAAAATATCAGCCACTTGCTCAGTTGTTGGAACATATTCCAACTTGACCTCTCCATCAGCAACTTTATCTTTATGAAAATGATAACGAATTGCTACATGCTTCGTTCGAGAGTGCTGAACAGGATTCTTAGATATATGAATTGCACTCGTGTTGTCACATAGGATCGGCGTAGGATCCGTTGTAGGAACTCCTAGATCAGAAAAGCATTTGCCGCATCCATAACACTTGCGTACAACAAGTTGCCGCTGCAATATATTCCGCTTCCGCTGTCGAAAGGGATACTGAGTCTTGCTTCTTACTATGCCAAGCAACTAATCTTTCTCCAAGATAAAATGCGCCGCCGCTAGTACTCTTGCGATCATCTACGCATCCAGCCCAATCGGCATCAGAATATGCAACTAGAGTGAAGGATTTGCCTTTGGGATACCAGATACCAAGCTCCATAGTACCTTTCAGATATCGAAAGATTCTTTTCACTGCTGTAAGGTGCGTTTCAGTTGGTGCTGCTTGAAAACGTGCAACCATACATACTGCTTGTAGAAGATCTGGTCTTGTAGCAGTCAAGTAGAGCAAGCTTCCTATCATAGAGCGATAGGTGGTATGATCAACGGACGAGGCCTTATCATCTTTTCTAAGCTTCGTGTTCGTTGACATTGGTGTGCTCACTGGCTTGCTGTCTTCCATATTGAACCGTTTCAGCATTTCCTTAATGTACTTCATTTGTGATATGAAAATACCATGTTTCAGCTGCTGAACTTGTAAACCAAGGAAGAACTTAAGTTCTCCAAGCATCGACATTTCAAATTCTTTCTTCATCTCTTCAGCAAAATTCCTGCACATCTCCTCATCATTGCCACCAAAGATTATGTCATCAACATAAACAATGACAACCAACTGTTTGCTTAACTCAGTTTTGACATAAAGATTACTATCAACAAGTCCTTTTCCAAAACCGATCTTGCGGAGATATAGGTCCAGCCTTGCATACCACGCCCTTGGTGCTTGTTTCAGTCCATAAAGAGCCTTTTTCAACTTGCACACTAGATCTGAATTTTTGCTGATGAGAAAACCATCAGGTTGCTCAATGTAGACCTCTTCTTCAAGTAAACCATTCAAGAAAGCTGACTTTACGTCCATCTGAAATACCTTGAAGGTTTTGTATGCTGCCAATGCAAGAAACATACGAATAGCTTCCAGACGAGCCACCGGTGCAAGGGTCTCTTCAAAATCTATGCCTTCAACTTGAGCATAGCCTTTACAAACCAACCTTGCTTTGTTTCTAATGACTTGACCATCTTCATTCAGCTTATTCCGAAAGACCCATTTAGTACCAATAACATTCTTATCAGTAGGTCTAGGAACAAGTTCCCATGTGGAGTTCTTCTCAATTTGCTCCAACTCCTCATGCATAGATTTCAACCAACTTTCATCGAGACTGGCTTCAGCCACAGTCTTGGGTTCAATGGTGGACACAAGTGAGTAATTGCTAACTACACTTTGTCTAGTTTGAACGCCTGCCTTAGGATCTCCAATGATTTGATCCTTAGGGTGTTGCTCTCTACCCAAGTGCTGTGCTTCTTAGGTGTAGTATCTTCTGAGTCATCCTTTGATTGCTCAGAATCATTAGATTCAGCCATCTCATCATCAATCTCACTCGAGTCCTCATAAACTGGACTGTCATTATGAGTTGCATTCTTTGGTTCAATATTCTCATCTATTCTCACATCAGCACTTTCTATGATTTTTCTGGTTCTTTTGTTAAGACACCTATATGCCTTGCTAGTAGAGGAGTAAAACCCAGAAATATACCTTAGTCAGCTCTTTCTTCAAATTTGCCCGGATTTTGTTCGAGCCGCTTGATGTAACACTTGCTGCCGAAGACTCTGAAGTGCTTGACTGTTGCTTTTCTTCCAAACCATAGGTCATAGGGAGTTTTGTCTTCATGTGGCCTGATCAGCATCGATTTTGAATGTATACAGCCGTATGAATTGCCTCTTTCAATACTTGTCCAGCCATCTTGCTTTCACTTAGCATCGTACGAGCCATCTCTTGTACGGTGCGATTCTTCCGTTCCACAAACTCCATTTTGCTGTGGAGTTCTAGGGGCTGAGTACTGTCTTGATGCCATGATGTTCACAATATTTAGTGAACTCTTCAGATGTGAACTCGCCTCCACGATCAGACCTTAAAATCTTGATACGTTTTTCCAATTGATTTTCAACCTGTGCTTTAAACACTTTAAAACGATCAAGTGCTTGATGCTTATGCTTAAGAAACAATACCCATGTCATACGAGTATAATCATCAATGCATAACATGAAATACTTATCTCCATTGGTGCTTTGAGTTCGCATCGGTCCACAGAGATCAGTGTGCACTAACTCAAGAGGTTTCTTGGAATGATGCTCCTTTGACTTGAACATAACCCTCGTTTGCTTTCCCTTTTGGCAAGAGTCGCAAATGGGATTGGAAGGCTTTTCAACTGTAGACATGCCTCTTACAGCCTTTGAATTGCAAATCTTTGACATGTTATCAAAGCTTAGATGCCCAAGGCGTTTGTGCCACAACCAACTTTCCTCTGTACGACTCATCAAGCAGGTCTTTTCAGCTCCATCTGACAATGTATAGAGATTTCCAGCAGTTCTTGATCCAGTTGCCACTGTTTTGCCGTTGCTACTCTTCTTGATGGCAAACCCATTCTTTGTGAAGATAACTTCGTGACCCTTGTCACAGATCTGGCTCACACTAAGCAGGTTGTGTCTCAATCCAGACACATATAAGACTTCTTCCGATCTGATCTTGTTTGCCATAAGCTGAATAACACCTTTTCCGCAGATTTTGGCACCATCATTGTTGCCAAACTTCACTGAACCGCCTTCATAGTGCTGTAATTTGATGAATTTCTCTTTATTACCAGTCATATAGCTTGAACAACCACTATCAAGGACCCATGGTGCTGTCTTCTTTTGTGCATTGAATGCCGTTTGCACAATGAGAGATTCTTTGAGACTTTCTGCACTTTGCTTTGCTCTCCAAGCCTTGACTAACTTGGGTTTCTTTTCAACCTGAAATTTGTTAGCAATATGCAACCTACAATCCCTAGCCAAGTGTCCATAATTATAGCACTTATGGCACTCAATTTTGTGGCTACTTAAGATTGAAAAAGGGTTCCTAGTCACAAGTGAGCTGTATTTCACATAGAATTTGCAATCGTCTCTTTTATGTCCAAACATATTACAATGAAAGCAATAACCATAGAATTTGTATCTTCTTTGTGGCTGGTTAGTCTTCATTACCTTTCTAACAGGAATGGACTCCTTTCTAGGTTGAGTGGGCTTCATAGAGTTAGAAGGTGCAGTGACTTGCTTCACAAACTCTTTCTTTTCAGGAGGTGCAATCTTAGAGGATTCACCTTTCTCAAATCCTAGACCAAATCTGAAGTGGGCAGGTCTTTGAACTTTCAGTAGTTCATCGAGTTTCATAGTCCCTTCAATCGCTTGGAGCGCTTTGAGTTTTTGCTATTTTCCAAATTTTCAGCCTTTGCTCTAGCGATTTCAGTTTCAAGTTTCATAGCCTCTTCCTTTTTGATACTTATTTGGTTTTCAAGGACTTCTACCATTCTTTTATATTCTTCTACTTGAGTTTTCAAAGCAATAATAGAACTTTCAGATTCATGGAGAAGTTTCAGATTTTTCCTTACTTGATTTGCGTTCCATGCTAAGCTCCTCAAGTGCGGCTATGAGTTCCTCTTCAAGATTGACTTCAGCCTCCTCATCCTCTTCCGGATCTAGCTCTCTTCTTCTTCAACAGTGACCATGAAGAGAGCTTCGGTTGATTCATCATCGTCTGAAGTTTCAGACGTGCTGTCATCTTGTTGACATAGAAGTTTTTAGCTTTGCCCCTTTTTTTCTGAAATTTCTCTTTTCCTTTACTCTTTTCAGCATAAGAGTCATTATCATTGTCTTCTTTTAGCGGACACTTCGCAGCAAAGTGACCAACACCTCCACAATTGAAGCATTTAAAGGGTAGCTTCCCTTTGTACTTGCCATTGCTTCCTTTCTTCAACTTTCTAACAAATTGAGCCTCAGCTCATCATCATCAGTATCAGAATCATGACCAGCCAGTCTCTTTTGCCTTTTTTCTGAACTTTGAAGGCCACTTCTTTATCAGATGAAGACGTCTTTCCTATGCGCATCTCATAGGCAGTTAGAGAACCATGTAATTCATCCATGGAAAATGCATTCAGATCTTTGGCTTCTTCGATGGCTGAGACTTTTGAATCAAACCAGGGAAGAAGAGATCTTAGAACCTTTTTGACGATTACCGGCTCTTTAATCTCCTCCCCTAGTCCACGAATGTCATTCGTGACTTCATTCACTCGTTGCATATACGATTCAACATTCTCGCTTTCCTCCATGCGAAGAGACTCGAATTGAGAGCGATGAGTTTGCAATTTGGCTTCTTTAATCTTCTCATCACCTTCATGTATGCTTGCAACTTGTCCCAAATTTCCTTGGCTGTTTTGCATGCAATTACTTTGACAAGCTCGCTGTCCACAAGGCCACTAAAAAGTGCATTCTGCGCCTTGGAGTCGTTGTCTGCCAACTTCTTCGATGCAGTATCATTGGGTACGGTGGCAGTATTGTAACCGACTCTGACAGCCTCCCAAACATCATAGCCAAGAGATTTGATGAAGCTTGCATCCTAATCTTCCAAAAAGAGTAATTAGAACCATCAACAGAGGTGCTTTCATATTCACTGTATTGGCTGCCATGTGATTTGACAAGAGAATCACCCTTAGCGTATTAAAACTGATCAAGGGAGCCTCGCTCTGATACCAATTGTTGGATATCGCGATCACTGAGAGGGGGGGGGGGTGAATCAGTGATTTCTAAAAAATAGGTCCAATTCAACAACAAAACAAGTCAAACCACACAATGACACCAGTTTTAAACGTGGTTCACCAAAGGCTACGTCCACGGATCAAAACCGTCCGAACACCGATCCGGTACAGGTCTGAATATATTTAGTCGCACCACGACAAAGAGCACCAACCCTTAGTTTCAGATAGCACCAACTATCTAGGAAGCACCGACTCCCCTTACAATTTATCTGCACCCACAGATAGGATCACCAAACCCCAAACACCAAGCACCAACTTGATGTAAAAACAGAATAGAAGATAAACTCTTTCTACAGCCCTCCCCTCTACAAATTCTCTCTCTCTCAATCCTTATAATTGAAATCTAAAGCATAAAGAGAGACACTTAACTCATGGACGAATCACCATCTTCAAGAGCACAATCTTCGTCCACAATTGCTGTAGAAAACGTCTGATAATGCAGCAACACAGCAAACCACAGCACTCTCTTCTCTCTTCTCTTCTCTCTTTTTCTCTTCTTCTCTTTTCTCTTCTCTTCTGGTGTGGTATCTTTATGAACGACCCATACATGCCTTTTTATAGGTTATGTTAACCCTTTAATTGTATTCAAAACAGGCTACAATTCGTTTAGAAAAGTCCAAACAAATTAGATAAGAGTGCTGAATTTTCGTGCAAGACTTCTGTTTCTGCGCACTCTGGTTCCGTGCTCGGTCGACATCCTTGCTTGCTCGGTCCGACCGAAGACACTGTCTGGAAACAGACAACTATCGCGCCCTCGGTCGACATCCTGGGTTCCCGGTCGACCGAAGACACACTGTGTCACGAAAATAACTGAGAGCTACCTGAATCTGTTTCTGCAGGTTTCTCTTTGCTCGGTCGACCGCATGGGGTGCTCGGTCGACCGAAAACTCTGCTTCAGGAATTCTGAATTCCTGACTGTTTGAACTCTGATTCTTCTTTTCAGCTCTATCAACACCAGCCTTTTAACATCACGTTTGTGACAATGTGTTGACAAGAATTCCAACTCAAAACTATACTTGAGATACTAAATTCTTCAATTCTTCAAAAGAACTTCTCAAGTCATCTCAAATTCCAACAATCTCCCCCTTTGGAATTGTTGGCAACACTATTGGAACTTCAACACTTAGAAACTCTAGTTGATCTTCATGAAGCTTCTTCAGAACCATAGTCTCCCCCTAGCTTTCATAGCATAACATCTCTCCTTGCTATCATAGCATATCATCTCAAATTCCAACACCGGACCCCCGGCGGGCCGTTTTCGAGCCTAAGTGTTGGAAATTAACGTGTTTCGGTCGTAATTCTCTAACCGGGAGCCCTATTTGCAAGCCGTCAGTTCCTACAAGTTACTCTAACCTCGAGCGAAGTGCTCGTGCCAGTTTCGGAATTTTCCCGCGGCCATTTCCCGTTCCGGACTCCGGCGGGCCGTTTTCGAGCCTAAGTGTTGGAAATTAACGTGTTTCGGTCGTAATTCTCTAACCTGGAGCCCTATTTGCGAACCATCAGTTCATACAAGTTACACTACCCTCGAGCGAAGTGCCCGTGCCGGTTTCGAAAATTTCCACGGCTGTTTCCAGTTCCGGGCCTCCGGCGGGCCGTTTTCGAGCCTAAGTGTTGGAAATTAACGTGTTTCGGTCGTAATTCTCTAACCGGGAGCCCTATTTACGAACCGTCAGTTCCTACAAGTTACTCTACCCTCGAGCGAAGTGTTCATGCCGGTTTCGGAATTTTACCGCGGCCGTTTCCCGTTCCGGGCCCCCGGCGGGCCGTTTTCGAGCTGGAAATTAATATGTTTCGGTCGTAATTCTCTAACCGGGAGCCTTATTTGCGAACCGTCAGTTCCTACAAGTTACTCTACCCTCAAGAGAAGTGCCCGTGCCGGTTTCGGAATTTTCCCGCGGCCGTTTCCCATTCATGACCCCCGGCGGGCCGTTTTCGAGCCTAAGTGTTGGAAATTAACTTTTTTCGTCGTAATTCTCTAACCTGGAGTCCTATCTGCGCACCGTCAGCTCCTACAGGTCTGCTTACCATCATGCGAAGTGCCCGTATCGGTTTCCGAATTATCCGGGGATTGTTTCCCATTCTGGAACCCCGGGGGGCCGTTTTCGAGCCTAAGTGTTGGAATTTAACATGTTTCGGTCGTAATTCTTTAACCGGGAGCCGTCAGTTCCTACAAGTTACTTTACCCTCGAGCGAAGTGTTCGTGCCGGTTTCAGAATTTTGCCGTGGCCGTTTCCCGTTCCGGAACCCCGGCGGGCCGTTTTCGAGCCTAAGTGTTGGAAATTAACTTGTTTCGGTCGTAATTCTCTAACCCTTATTTGCGAATCGTCAGTTCTTACAAGTTACTCTACCCTCGAGTGAAGTGCCCAAGCCTGTTTTCGAATTTTCCCGCGGCCGTTTCCCGTTCCGGACCCCCGGCGGGCCTTTTTCGAGCCTAAGTGTTGGCAATTAACGTGTTTCGGTTGTAATTCTCTAACCGGGAGCCCTATTTGCGAACCGTCAGTTCCTACAAGTTACTCTACCCTCGAGCAAAGTGCCCGTGCCGGTTTCGGATTTTTCCCTCGGCGGTTTCCCGTTTCGGACCCCCGGCGGGCCGTTTTCGAGCCTAAGTGTTGGAAATTAACATGTTTCTGTCGTAATTCTCTAACCGGGAGCCCTATTTGTGAACCGTCAGTTCCTACAAGTTACTTTACCCTCGAGCGAAGTGTTCGTGCCGGTTTCAGAATTTTGCCGTGGCCGTTTCCCATTCCGGACCCCCGGCGGGCCGTTTTCGTGCCTAAGTGTTGGAAATTAACGTGTTTCAGTCGTAATTTTCTAACCGGGAGCCCTATTTGCGAACCGTCAGTTCCTACAAGTTACTCTACCCTCAAGCAAAGTGCCCGTGCCGGTTTTGGATTTTTCCCACGGCCGTTTCCCGTTCCGGACCCCCGGCGGGCCGTTTTCGAGCCTAAGTGTTGGAAATTAACGTGTTTCGGTCGTAATTCTCTAATCGGGAGCCCTATTTCCGAACCCTCAATTCATAAAATTTACTCTACCCTCGAGCGAAGTGTCCATGCAGGTTTCGGAGTTTTCCCGCCGCCGTTTCCCATTCCGGGCCTCCGGTGGGCCGTTTTCGAGCCTAAGTGTTGGAAATTAGCGTCTTTCGGTCGTAATACTCTAACCAGGAGCCCTATTTATGAACCGTCAGTTCCTACAAGTACTCTTGTCAAAGTTGCTAGCCAGTAATCCTAAAACCAATTGGTTATAGGAAACTGCACAAACAACTATTTAACACCCCCCCTCGGGCGGGACACGTCCCGGATCCAAAGCACACGCCCGCATAAGACTATAACGTGGCATGGGGCCTTTTTGCCCTGCGCATTTTGCGCCCGCACAAACACACAACGCGGCATGGGGCATTTCTGCCCTGCGTGGTTTCGAACTCGAGACCTCTGGCTCTGATACAATGTCAAAGTTGCTAGCCAGTAATCCCAAAACCAATTGGTTATAGGAAACTGCACAAACAACTATTTAACAACTCTACCCTCGAGCGAAGTGCCCTTGCCGGTTACGAAATTTTACCGCGGCCGTTTCCCGTTCCGGGAGCCCGGCGGGCCGTTTTCGAGCCTATGTGTTGGAAATTAAAAAGTTTCGGTCGTAATTCTCTAACCGGGAGCTTATTTGCGAACCGTCAGTTCATACAAGTTACTCTACCCTCGAGCGAAGTGCCCGTGCCGGTTTTGGAATTTGCCGGCGGCCGTTTTCCGTTCCGGACCCCCGGCGGGCCGTTTTCGAGCCTAAGTGTTGGAAAGTAACGTGTTTCGATCGTAATTCCCTAACCGGGAGCCCCATTTACGAACCGTCAGTTCCTACAAGTTACTTTATCCTCGAGCGAAGTGCCCGTGCCGGTTTCGGATTTTTCCCGCGGCCGTTTCCCATTCCGGACCCCCGGCGGGCCCTTCTCGAGCCTAAGTGTTGGAAATTAACGTGTTCCGGTCGTAATTCTCTAACCGGGAGCCCTATTTGCGAACCGTCAGTTCTTACAAGTTACTCAACCCTCGAATGAAGTGCCCGTGCGGGTTTCGGAATCTTCCCGTGGACGTTTCCCGTTCCGGACTCCCGGCGGGCCATTTTCGAGCCTAAGTGTTGGAAATTAACGTGTTTCGGTCGTAATTCTCTAGCCGGGAGCACTTTTTCCGAACCGTCAGTTCCTACAAGTTACTCTACCCTCGAACGATGTGCACATGCCGGTTTCAAAGTTTTCCCTCGGCCGTTTCCCGTTCCGGACCCCCGGCGGGCCGTTTTCGAGCCTAAGTGTTTGAAATTAACATGTTTCGGTCGTAATTCTCTAATCGGGAGCCCTATTTGCGAACCGTTAGTTCCTATAAGTTACTCTACCTCGAGCAAAGTGCCCGTGCCGGTTTCGGAAACTTCCCACGGCCGTTTCTCATTCCGGACCCCCGGCGGTCCGTTTTCGAGCATAAGTGTTGGAAATTAACGTATTTCGGTCATAATTCTCTAACCGGGAGCCCTATTTGCGAACCGTCGGTTCCTACAAGTTACTCTACCCTCGAGCGAAGTGTCCATGCCGGTTTCGGAGTTTTCCCACGGCCGTTTCCCATTCCGGACCGCCGGCGGGCCGTTTTCGAGCCTAAGTGTTGGAAATTAACGTGTTTCGATTGTAATTCTCTAATCGGGAGCCCTATTTGCGAACAGTCAGTTCCTACAAGTTACTCTACCCTCGAGCGAACTGCCCGTCCGGTTTCGGAATTTTCCCGGGGCCGTTTCCTGTTCCGGACCCCCGGCGGGCCGTTTTTAGCCTAAGTGTTGGAATTTAACGTATTTCGGTCGTAATTCTCTAACCGGGAGCCCTATTTGCGAACCGTCAGTTCCTACAAGTGACTCTACCCTCGAGCGAAGTGCCCGTGCTAGTTTTGGAATTTTCCCGTGCCCGTTTCCCGTTCTGGGCCCCCGGCGGGCCCTTTTTGAGCCTAAGTGTTCGAAATTAACATGTTTCGGTCGTAATTCCCTAACCGGGAACTCTATTTGCGAACCGTCAGTTCCCACAAGTTACTCTACCCTCCAGCGAAGTGCCTGTGCTGGTTTTGGAATTTTCCCACGGCCGTATCCAGTTTCGGGCCTCCGGCGGGCCGTTTTCAAGCCTAAGTGTTGCAGTTAACGTGTTTCGGTCGTAATTCTCTAACCTGGAGCCCTATTTACGAACCGTAAGTTCCTACAAGTTACTCTACCCTCGAGCGAAGTGCCCATGCCGGTTTTGGAATTTTCCCGCAGCCGTTTCCCATTCCGGACCCCCGGCGGGCCGTTTTCGAGCCTAAGTGTTGGAAATTAACGAGTTTCGGTCGTAATTCTCTAACCGGGAGCTCTATTTGCGAACCGTCAGTTCCTACAAGTTACTCTACCCTCGAGCGAAGTGCCCATGCCGGTTTCGAAAGTTTCCCAAGGCTGATTCCCGTTCCGGACCCCCGGCGGGCCGTTTTCGAGCCTAAGTGTTGGAAATTAACGTGTTTCGGTCGTAATTCTCTAACCGGGAGCCCTATTTGCGAACCATCAGTTCATACAAGTTACTCTACCCTCGAGCGAAGTGCCCGTGCCGGTTTCGGAATTTTCCCGCAGCCGTTTCCCATTCCGGGCCTCCGGCGGGCCGTTTTTGATCCAAAGTGTTGGAAATTAACGTGTTTCGGTCGTAATTCTCTAACCGGGAGCCGTATTTTCGAACCGTCAGTTCCTACAAGTTACTCTACCCTCGAGCAAAGTGCCCATGCCTTACAGCGGCCGTTTCCCGTTCCGGGCCCCCGGTGGGCCGTTTTCGATCCTAAGTGTTGGAAATTAACTTGTTTCGGTCGTAATTCTCTAACCGGGAGCCTTATTTTCAAACCGTCAGTTCCTACAAGTTACTCTACCCTCCAGCAAAGTGCCCCTGCCTGTTTTCTAATTTTCCCAAGGCCGTTTCCCGTTCCGGACCCCCGGCGTGCCGTTTTCAAGCCTAAGTGTTGAAAATTAACGTGTTTCGGTCGTAATTCTCTAACCGGGAGCCCTAATTGCGAACCGTCAGTTCATACGAGTGACTCTACCCTCGAGCGAAGTGGCCGTGCCGGTTTCAGAATTTTCCCGCTGCCGTTTCCCGTTCCAGGCCCGGGCGGGCCGTTTTCGAGCCTAAGTGTTCGAAATTAACATGTTTCGGTCGTAATTCCTCTAACTGGGAGCCTTATTTGCGACCCGTCAGTTGCTACAAGTAACTCTTACCCTCGAACGAAGTGCCCGTGCCGGTTTTGGAATCTTCCCGCTGCCGTTTCCTGTTCCGGGCCCCCGGCGGGACGTTTTCGAGCGTTAGTTATGGAAAGTAACGTGTTTCGGTCGTAATTTTCTAACCGGGAGCCTTATTTGCGAACCGTCAGTTCCTACATGTTACTCTACCCTCGAGCGAAGTGCCCGTGTTGGTTTCGGAATTTTCCCGCTGCCGTTTCCCATTTCGGGCCTCCGGCGGGCCGTTTTCGAGCCTAAGTGTTGGAAATTAACGTGTTTCGGTCGTAATTCTCTAACCGGGAGCCCTATTTACGAACCGTCTGTTCCAACAAATTACACTACCGTCAAGCAAAGTGCCCATGCCGGTTTCAGAATTTTACCGCGGCCGTTTCCCGTTTCGGGCCCCCGGCGGGCCCTTTTCGAGCCTAAGTGTTGGAAATTAACGTGTTTCGGTCGTAATTCTCTAACCGGGAGCGTTATTTGCGAACCGTCGGTTCTTACAAGTTACCCTACCCTCGAGCGAAGTGCCCGTACTAGTTTCGGAATTTTCCTGCAGCCGTTTCCCGTTCCGGACCCCCGGCGGACCATTTTCGAGCCTAAGTGTTGTAAATTAATGTGTTTTAGTTGTAATTCTCTAACCGGGAGCCCAATTTTCGAACCGTCAGTTCCTACAAGTTACTCTACCCTCGAACAAAGTTCCCGTGCCAGTTTTGGAATTTTCCCGCGGCCGTTTCCCGTTCCGGACCCCCGATGGGCCGTTTTCGAGCCTAAGTGTTGGAAAGTAACGTGTTTCGGTCGTAATTCTCTAACCGGGAGCCCTATTTGCGAACCGTCAGTTCCTACCAGTTACACTACCCTCGAGCGAAGTGTCCGTGCCAGCTTTGGAGTTTTTCCAAGGCCGTTTCCCATTCCAGACCCCCGGCGGGCCGTTTTCGAGCTTAAGTGTTGGAAATTAACGTATTTCGATCGTAATTCTCTAACCGGGAGCCCTATTTGCTAACCGTCAGTTCCTACAAGTTACTCTACCTCGAGCGAAGTGTCCGTGCCCGTTTCGGAATTTTCCCGTGGCCGTTTTCTATTCCGGGCCTCCGGCGGGCCATTTTCTAGCCTAAGTGTTAGAAATTAACGTGTTTTGGTCGTAATTCTCTAACCGGGAGCCCTATTTACGAACCGTCAGTTCCTAAAAGTTGCTCTACCCTCGAGCGAAGTGCCCATACTGGTCTCGGAATTTTAACTCGGCCGTTTCCCGTTCCGGGCCCTCGGCGGGCCGTTTTCGAGCCTAAGTGTTGGAAATTAACTTGTTTCGGTCGTAATTCTCTAACCGGGAGCCTTATTTGCAAATCGTCAGTTCCTACAAGTTACTCAACCCTCGAGCGAAGTGCCCAAGCCTGATTTCGAATTTTCCCATTGCCGTTTCCCATTGCGGACCCCCGGCGGGCCGTTTTCGAGCCTAATTGTTGGAAATTAACGTGTTTCGGTCGTAATTCTCTAACCGGGAGCCATATTTACGAACCGTCAGTTCCTACAAGTTACTCTACCCTCGAGCGAAGTGTCCGTGCCGGTTTTGGAGTTTTTCCAAGGCCGTTTCCCATTCCGGACCCCCGGCGGGCCGTTTTCGAGCTTAAGTGTTGGAAATTAATGTATTTCGATCGTAATTCTCTAACCGGGAGCCCTATTTGCTAACCGTCAGTTCCTACAAGTTACTCCACCCTCGAGCGAAGTGTCCATGCCCGTTTCGGAATTTTCCCGCGGCCGTTTCCTGTTCCGGGCCTCCGGCGGGCCATTTTCTAGCCTAAGTGTTGGAAATTAACGTGTTTCGGTCGTAATTCTCTAACCGGGAGCCCTATTTACGAACCGTCAGTTCCTACAAGTTACTCTACCCTCGAGCGAATTGCCCATACTGGTCTCGGAATTTTAACATGGCCGTTTCCCGTTCCGGGCCCTCGGCGGGCCGTTTTCGAGCCTAAGTGATGGAAATTAACTTGTTTCGGTCGTAATTCTCTAACCGGGAGCCTTATTTGCGAATCGTCAGTTCCTACAAGTTACTAAACCCTCGAGCGAAGTGCCCAAGCATGATTTCAAATTTTCCTGTGGCTTTTTCCCGTTGCGGACCCCCGGCGGGCCGTTTTCGAGCCTAAGTGTTGGAAATTAACGTGTTTCGGTTGTAATTCTCTAACCGGGAGCCCTATTTGCGAACCGTCGGTTCTTACAAGTTACTCTACCCTCGAGAGAAGTGCCCGTGCTAGTTTTTGAATTTTCCCGCGGCCGTTTCCCGTTCCGGACCCCCGGCGGGCCGTTTTCGTGCCTGAGTGTTGGAAATTAACGTGTTTCGGTCGTAATTCTCTAACCGGGAGCCCTATTTACGAACCGCCAGTTCCTAAATGTTAATTTACCCACGAGCGAAGTGCCCGTGCTAGAATCGGAATTTTCCTGCGGCCGTTTCCCGTTCCGGACCCCCGGCGGGCCGTTTTCGAGCCTAAGTGTTGGAAATTAACGTGTTTCGGTCGTAATTTTCTAACCGGGAGCCCTATTTGCGAACCGTCAGTTCATACAAGTTATTCTACCCTAGAGCGAAGTGCCCGTGCTGGTTTCGGAATTTGACCACTGCCGTTTCCCCGGTTCCGGACCCCCGACGGGCCGTTTTCGAGCCTAAGTGTTGGAAATTAACGTGTTTCGTTCATAATTCTCTAAACGGGAGCCCTATTTGCGAACCGTCAGTTCTTACAAGTTACTCTACCCTCGATTGAAGTGCCCGTGCTAGTTTCAGAATTTTTCCGCGGCCGTTTCCCATTCCGGACCCCCGGCGGGCCGTTTTCGAGCCTAAGTGTTGGAAATTAACGTGTTTCGGTCGTAATTTTCTAACCGGGAGCCCTATTTGCGAACCATCAGTTCATAAAAGTTACTCTACCCTCAAGCGAAGAGCCCGTGCCGGTTTTGGAATTTTCCCACGGCCGTTTCCCGTTCCGGGCCTCCGGCGGGCCGTTTTCGAGCGTAAGTGTTGGAAATTAACGTGTTTCGGTCGTAATTCTCTAACCGGGAGCCCTATTTGCGAACCGTCAATTCCTACAAGTTACTCTACCCTTGAGCGAAGTGCCCGTGCTGGTTTTGGATTTTTCCGTCGTCCGTTTCCCGTTCCGGACCCCCGGCGGGCCGTTTTCGAGCCTAATTGTTGGAAAGTAACGTGTTTCGGTCGCAATTCTTTAACCTGGAGCCCTATTTGCGAACCGTAGGTTCCTACAAGTTACTCTACCCACGAGCGAAGTGCCCGTGCCAGTTTTGGAAGTTTCCCACAGCCGATTCCCGTTCCGGACCCCCGGCGGGCCATTTTGGAGCCTAAGTGTTGGAAATTAACGTGTTTCGGTCGTAATTATCAAACCGGCAGCCCTATTTGGGAACCGTCGGTTCGTACATGTTAATTTACCCTGAGCGAAGTGCCCGTGCTAGAATGGGAATTTTCCTGCGGCCGTTTCCCATTCCGGACCCCCGGCGGGCCATTTTCGAGCCTAAGTGTTGGAAATTAAGGTGTTTCGGTCGTAATTCTCTAACCGGGAGCCCTATTTGCGAACCGTTAGTTCCTACATGTTACTCTACCCTCGAGCAAAGCGACTGTGCCAGTTCTGGGAGTTTCCCACGGCCGTTTCCCGTTCAGGACCCCCAGCGGGCCGTTTTGGAGCCTAAGTGTTGGAAATTAACGTGTTTCGGTCGTAATTCTCAAACTGGCAGCCCTATTTGGGAACCGTCGGTTCGTACATGTTAATTTACCCTGAGCGAAGTGCCCGTGCTAGATTCGGAATTTTCCTGCCGCCGTTTCCCGTTCCGGAACCCGGCGGGCCATTTTCGAGCCTAAGTGTTGGAAATTAAGGTGTTTCGGTCGTAATTCTCTAACCGGGAGCCCTATTTGCGAACCGTTAGTTCCTACATGTGACTCTACCCTCGAGCGAAGTGACCGTGCCAGTTTCGGAATTTTCCCGCACCCGTTTCCCGTTCCGGGCCCCTGGCGGGCCGTTTTCGAGCGTAAGAGTTGGAAATTAACGTGTTTCGGTCGTAATTCTCTAAACGGGAGCCCTATTTGCGAACCGTCCATTCCTACAAGTTACTCTACCCTCGAGCGAATTGTCCGTGCCGGTTTTGGAACTTTTCCATGGCTGTTTCCCGTTCAGGACCCCCGGCGGGCCGTTTTCGAGCCTAGGTGTTGGAAATTAACGTGTTTCGGTCGTAATTCTCTAACCGGGAGCCCTATTTGCGAACCATCAGTTCATACAAGTTACTCTACCCTCGAGCGAAATGCCCGTGCCGGTTTCGGAATTTACCCACGGCCGTTTCCCATTCCGGGCCTCCGGCGGGCCGTTTTCGAGCTTAAGTGTTGGAAATTAACGTGTTTCGTTCGTAATTCTCTAACCGGGAGCCTATTTGCGAACCGTCGGTTCTTACAAGTTACTCTACCCTCGATCGAAGTGCCCGTGCTAGTTTCAGAATTTTCCCGCGGCCGTTTCCCATTGCGGACCCCCGGCGGGCCGTTTTCGAGCCTAAGTGTTGGAAATTAACGTGTTTCGGTCGTAATTTTCTAACCGGGAGCCCTATTTGCGAACCATCAGTTCATACAAGTTACTCTACCCTCAAGCGAAGAGCCCGTGCCGGTTTCGGAATTTTCCCACGGCCGTTTCCCGTTCCGGGCCTCCAGCAGGCCGTTTTCGAGCGTAAGTGTTGGAAATTAACGTGTTTCGGTCGTAATTCTCTAACCGGGAGCCCTATTTGCGAACCGTCAATTCCTACAAGTTACTCTACCCTCGAGCGAAGTGCCCGTGCTGATTTTGGATTTTTCCGTCGTCCGTTTCCCGTTCCGGACCACCGGCGGGCCGTTTTGGAGCCTAATTATTGGAAAGTAACGTGTTTCGGTCGCAATTCTTTAACCGGGAGCCCTATTTGCGAACCGTCAGTTCCTACAAGTTACTCTACCCACGAGCGAAGTGCTCGTGCCAGTTTTGGGAGTTTCCCATGGCCGTTTCCCGTTCCGGACCCCCGGCGGGCCGTTTTGGAGCCTAAGTGTTGGAAATTAACGTGTTTCGATCGTAATTCTCAAACCGGCAGCCCTATTTGGGAACCGTCGGTTCGTACATGTTAATTTACCCTGAGCGAAGTGCCCGTGCTAGATTCGGAATTTTCCTGCGGCCGTTTCCCATTCCGAACCCCCGGCGGGCCATTTTCGAGCCTAAGTGTTGGAAATAAAGGTGTTTCGGTCGTAATTCTCTAACCGGGAGCCCTATTTGCGAACCGTTAGTTCCTACATGTTACTCTACCCTCGAGCGAAGTGACCGTGCCAGTTTCGGGAGTTTCCCACGGCCGTTTCCCGTTCCGGACCCCCGGCGGGCCGTTTTGGAGCCTAAGTGTTGGAAATTAACGTGTTTCGGTCGTAATTCTCAAACAGGCAGCCCTATTTGGGAACCGTCGGTTCATACTTGTTAATTTACCCTGAGCGAAGTGCCCGTTCTAGATTCGGAATTTTCCTGTGGCCGTTTCCCGTTCCGGACCCCCGGCGGGCCATTTTCGAGCCTAAGTGTTGGAAATTAAGGTGTTTCGGTCGTAATTCTCCAATCGGGAGCCCTATTTGCGAACCGTTAGTTCCTACATATTACTCTACCCTCGAGCGAAGTGACCGTGCCAGTTTTGGGATTTTCCCGCACCCGTTTCCCGTTCCGAGCCCCTGGCGGGCCGTTTTCGAGCCTAAGTATTGGAAATTAACCTGTTTCGGTCGTAATTCTCTAACCGGGAGCCCTATTTGCGAACCGTCAGTTCCTACAAGTTACTCTACTCTCGGGAGAAGTGCCCATGCCAGTTTCTGAATTTTTCCACTGCCGTTTCCTATTCCGGACCCCTGGCAGGCCATTTTCGAGCCTAGGTGTTGGAAATTAACGTGTTTCGGTCGTAATTCTCTAACCGGGAGCCCTATTTGCGAACCATCAGTTCATACAAGTTACTCTACCCTCGAGCGAAATGCCCGTGCCAGTTTCGGAATTTTCCCACGGCCGTTTCCCGTTCCGCGCCCCCGGCGGGCCATTTTCGAGCTTAAGTGTTGGAAATTAACGTGTTTCGTTCGTAATTCTCTAACCGGGAGCGCTATTTGCGAACAGTCGGTTCTTACGAGTTACTCTGCCCTCGATCGAAGTGCCCGTGCTAGTTTCAGAATTTTCCCGCGGCCATTTCCCATTGCGAACCCCCGGCGGGCCGTTTTCGAGCCTAAGTGTTGGAAATTAACGTGTTTCGGTCGTAATTCTCTAACCGGGAGCCATATTTATGAACCTTCAATTCCTAAAAAGTTACTCTACCCTAGAGCGAAGTGACCGTGCCGGTTTCGGATTTTTCCCGCGGCCGTTTCCCGTTACAGACCCCCGGCGGGCCATTTTTGAGCCTAAGAGCTGGAAATTAACGTGTTTCGATCGTAATTTTCTAACCGGGAGCCCTATTTGCGAACCATCAGTTTCTACAAGTTACTCTACCCTCGAGCGAAGTGCCCGTGTCGATTTTGGCAGTTTTCCACGGACGTTTCCCGTTCCGGACCCCCGGCGGGCCGTTTTCGAGCCTAAGTGTTGGAAATTCACGTGTTTCGGTCATAATTCTCTAACCGGGAGCCCTATTTGCGAACCAACAGTTCGTACAAGTTACTCTACCCTCGAGCGAAGAGCCCGTGCCGGTTTCGGAATTTTCCCACGGCCGTTTCCCGTTCTAGGCCTCCGGCGGGCCGTTTTCGAGCTTAAGTGTTGGAAATTAACGTGTTTCGGTCGTAATTCTCTAACCGGGAGCCCTATTTACGAACCGTCAATTCCTACAAGTTACTCTACGTTCGATCGAAGTGCCCATGCCGGTTTTGGAATTTTACTGTGGCCATTTCCCGTTCCGGGCACCTGGTGGGCCGTTTTCGAGCCTAAGTGTTGGAAATTAACATGTCTTGGTCGCAATTCTCTAATCGGGATCCTCATTAGCGAACCGTCCGTTCCTACAAGTTACTCTACCCTTGAGCGAAGTGCCCGTGCCGGTTTTGGAATTTTCCGGCGGCCGTTTCCCATTCCGGACCCCCGGCGGGCCGTTTTCGAGCCTAAGTGTTGGAAAGTAACGTGTTTCTGTCGCAATTCTCTAACCGGGAGCCCTATTTGCGAACTGTAAGTTTCTACAAGTTACTCTACCCTCGAGCGAAGTGCCCGTGCCGGTTTTAGCAGTTTTCCACTGCCGTTTCCCGTTCCGGACCCCCGGCGGGCCGTTTTGGAGACTAGGTGTTGGAAATTAACGTGTTTCGGTCGTAATTCTCTAACCGGGAGCCCTATTTACGAACCGTCGGTTCTTACATGTTAACTTACCCTCGAGCGAAGTGCCTGTGCTAGAATCGGAATTTTCCTGCGGCCGTTTCCAGTTCCGGACCCCCGGCGGGCCATTTTCGAGCCTACGTGTTGGAAATTAACGTGTTTCGGTCGTAATTCTCTAACCGGGAGCCCTATTTGCGAACCGTTGGTTCCGACATGTTACTCTACCGTCAAGCGAAGTGACCGTGCCAGTTTCGGAATTTTACTGCACCCGTTTCCCGTTCGAGGCCCCTGGCGGGCCGTTTTTGAGCCTAAGTGTTGGAAATTAACATGTTTCGGTCGTAATTCCCTAATCGGGAACTCTATTAGCGAACCGTCAGTTCCTACAAGTTACTCTACCCTCGAGCGAAGTGGCTGTGCCAGTTTCAGAATTTTCCCGCGGCCGTTTCCCGTTCTGGACCCTCGGCGGGCCATTTTCGAGCCTAAGTGATGGAAATTAACGTGTTTCGGTCGTAATTCTCTAACCGGGAGCCCTATTTGCGAACTGTCAGTTCCTACAAGTTACTCTACCCTCGAGCGACGTGCCCGTGCCAGTTTTGGAATTTTCCCGCGCCCATTTCCCGTTCTGAGCCCCCGGGGGGCTGTTTTGGAGCCTAAGTGTTGGAAATCAACATGTTTTGGTCGTAATTCCGTAACCGGGAGCTCTATTTGCGAACTGTCAGTTCCTACAAGTTACTCTACCCTCGACGAAGTGCCTGTGCCGGTTTCCGATTTTCCCCAACCCGTTTCCCATTCCGGGCCTCCGGCGGGCCGTTTTCGAGCCTAAGTGTTGGAAATTAACGTGTTTCGGTCGTAATTCTCTAACCTGGAGCCCTATTTGTGAACCGTCAGTTCCTACAAGTTACTCTACCCTCGAGCGAAGTGCCCATGCCGGTTTCGGAATTTTCCCGCGGCCGTTTCCCATTCCGGACCCCCGGCGGGCTGTTTTCGAGCCTGAGTGTTGGAAATTAAAGTCTTTCGGTCGTAATTCTCTAACCGGGAGCCCTATTTGCGAACCGTCAGTTCCTACAAGTTACTCTACCCTCGAACGAAGAGCCCGTTCCAGTTTCGGAATTTTCCGGCGGCCGTTTCCCGTTCCGGACCTCCGGCGGGCCGTTTTCGAGCCTAAGTGTTGGAAATTAACGTGTTTCGGTCGTACTTTTCTAACCGGAAGCCCTATTTGCGAACCGTCAGTTCATACAAGTTACTCTACCCTCGAGCAAAGTGCCCGTGCCAGTTTCAGTATTTTTCCGCGCCCGTTTCCTGTTCCAGGCCTCCGGCGGTCCTATTTCGAGCCTAAGTGTTGGAAATTAACGTGTTTCGGTCGTAATTCTCTAACCTGGAGCCCTATTTGCGAACCGTCAGTTCATACAAGTTACTCTACCCTCGAGCGAAGTGCCCGGGCTGGTTTCGGAGTTTTCCCGCGGCTGTTACCCGTTCCGGGCCTCCGGCGGGCCGTTTTCGAGCCTAAGTGTTGGAAATTAACATGTTTCGGTCGTAATTCTCTAACCGGGAGCCCTATTTGTGAACCGTCAGTTCCTACAAGTTACTCTACCCTCGAGCGAATTGCCCATGCCGGTTTCAGATTTTTACCACTGCCGTTTCCCGTTCCGGGCAACCGGCGGGCCGTTTTCGAGCCTAAGTGTTCGAAATTAACATGTTTCGGTCGTAATTTTCTAATCGGCAGCCTTATTTGCGAATCGTCAGTTCCTACAAGGCACTCTACCCTCGAGCGAAGTGGCCGTGCCGGTCTCGGAATTTTCCCGCGGCCGTTTCCCATTCCGGACCCCCGGCGGGCCGTTTTCGAGCCTAAGTGATGGAAATTAAAGTCTTTCGGTCGTAATTCTCTAACCGGGAGCCCTATTTGCGAACCGTCAGTTCCTACAAGTTACTCTACCCTCGAACGGAGAGTCCGTTCTAGTTTCGGAATTTTCCCGCAGCCGTTTCCCGTTACGGACCCCCGGCGTGCCGTTTTCGAGCCTAAGTGTTGTAAATTAACGTGTTTCGGTCGTACTTTTCTAACCGGGAGCCCTATTTGCGAACCGTCAGTTCATACAAGTTACTCTACCCTCAAGCAAAGTGCCCGTGCCAGTTTCAGTATTTTCCCGCGCCCGTTTCCCGTTCCGGGCCTCCGGCGGTCCTATTTAGAGCCTAAGTATTGGAAATTAACGTGTTTCGGTCGTAATTCTCTAACCTGGAGCCCTATTTGCGAACTGTCAGTTCATACAAGTTACTCTACCCTCTAGCGAAGTGCCCGTGCTGGTTTCGGAGTTTTCCCGCGGCTGTTACCCGCTCCGGACCTCCGGCGGGCCGTTTTCGAGCCTAAGTGTTGGAAATTAACATTTTTCGGTCGTAATTCTCTAACCGGGAGCCCTATTTGTGAACCGTCAGTTCCTACAAGTTACTCTACCCTCGAGCGAATTGCCCATGCCGGTTTCGGAATTTTACCACTGCCGTTTCCCATTCCGGGCAACCGGCGGGCCGTTTTCGAGCCTAAGTGTTCGAAATTAACATGTTTCGGTCGTAATTCTCTAACCGGCAGCCTTATTTGCGAACCGTCAGTTACTACAAGTCACTCTACCCTTGAGCGAAGTGGCCGTGCCGGTCTCGGAATTTTCCCGCGGCCGTTTCCCGTTCCGGACCCCCGGCGGGCCGTTTTCGAGCCTAAGTGTTGGAAATTAACATGTTTCATTCGTAATTCTCTAACCGGGAGCCCTATTTGCGAACCGTCAGTTCTTACAAGTTACTATACCCTCGATCGAAGTGCCCGTGCAAGTTTCAGAAATTTCCTGCGGCCGTTTCCCATTCCAGACCCCCGGCGGGCCGTTTTCGAGCCTAAGTGTTGGAAATTAACGTGTTTCGGTCGTAATTCTCTAACCGGGAGCCCTATTTACGAACCGTCAGTTCCTACAAGTTACTCTACCCTCGAGCAAAGTGACCGTGCCGGTTTCGGATTGTTCCCGCGACCGTTTCCCGTTCCGGACCCCCCGCGGGCCGTTTTCGAGCCTAAGTGTTGGAAATTAACGTGTTTCGGTCGTAATTTTCTAACCGGGAGCCCTATTTGCGAACCATCAGTTCATACAAGTTACTCTACCCTCAAGCGAAGAGCCCGTGCCGGTTTCGGAATTTTCCCACGGCCGTTTCCCATTCCGGGCCTCCGGCGGGCCGTTTTCGAGTTTAAGTGTTGGAAATTAACGTGTTTCGGTCGTAATTCTCTAACCGGGAGCCCTATTTACGAACCGTCAATTCCTACAAGTTACTCTACATTCGATCGAAGTGCCCATGCCGGTTTTGGAATTTTACTGTGGCCATTTCCCGTTCCGGGCACCTGGTGGGCGTTTTCGAGCCTAAGTGTTGGAAATTAACATGTCTTGGTCGTAATTCTCTAATCGGGATCCTTATTAGCGAACCGTCCGTTCCTACAAGTTACTCTACCCTTGAGCGAAGTGCCGTGCCGGTTTTGGAATTTTCCGGCGGCCGTTTCCCGTTTCGGGCCCCCGGCGGGCCGTTTTCGAGCCTAAGTGTTGGAAAGTAACGTGTTTCGGTCGCAATTCTCTAACCGGGAGCCCTATTTGCGAACCGTCAGTTCCTATAAGTTACTCTATGTTGGATACCGCGATCACTGAGAGGGGGGGGTGAATCAGTGATTTCTGAAAACAGGTCCAATTCAACAACAAAACAAGTCAAATCACACAATGACACCAGATTTAACGTGGTTCACCGAAAGGCTACGTCCACGGTTCAAAGACTGTCCGAACACCAATCCGGGACAGATCTGAATCTTATTTAGTCGCACCAACGACAAAGAGCACCAACCCTTAGTTTCAGATAGCACCAACTATCTAGGAAGCACCGACTCCCTTGAGTTTCAGATAGCACCAACTATCTAGGAAGCACCGACTCCCTTTACAATTTATCTGCACCAACAGATAGGATCACCGAACCCCAAACACCAAGCACCAACTTGATGTAAAAACAGAATATAAGATCAACTCTGTCTACAGCCCTTCCCCTCTACAATTCTCTCTCTCTCAATCCCTTACAAATTGAAATTAAAGCATAAATAGAGAGACACTTAACTCATGGACGAAAACACCATCTTCTAGAGCATAATCTCGTCCACAATTGCTGTAGAAAATGTCTGATAATGCAGCAACACAGCAACACAGCACCAGCTCTTCTTTCTCTCAAGAACTCTCTCAATTTTCTCTCTAAAACTCTTCTCTTCTGGTGTCTCTTCTTGGTGTGTTTATGAACGACCCAAGCATGCCTTTATATAGGTTTTAATAACCCTTAATTGTATTCAAAACGGGCTACAATTCGTTTAGAAAGATTCCCAAACGAAATAGATAACTGTGCTGAATTTTCGTGCAAAACTTCTAATTCTGCGCAACTCTGGTTCCCGTGCTCGGTCGACATCCTGGCTTTCCCGGTCGACCGAAGACACTGACTGGAAAACAGACAATTTCGAGCTCGGTCGACATCCTGAGGTCTCGGTCGACCGAAGACACACTGTGTCACGAAAATAACTGAGAGGTGCCTTTTTCTGTTTTCTGCAGGTTGCTTCTTGCTCGGTCGACCGCATGAAGAGCCCGGTCGACCGCGTGCTCTGCTTCAGGAATTCTGAATTCCTGGCTGTTTCAATTCTGTTTCTTCTTTACAGCTCTATCAATACCAGCTTATTATCATCATGTTTGTGATAATGTGTTGACAAGAATTCCAACTCAAAACAATACTTGAGATGCTAACTTCTTCAATTCATCAAAAGACTTCTCAAGTCATCTCAAATTCCAACAATCTCCCCCTTTGGAATTGTTGGTAACACTATTGGAACTTCAACACTTTCAACTCCAGCTTGCAGCTCTTCCAAGTTCTTTTCAACACTTACTTGGAACCAATTCTGAAATTCGGAAATATCAACCATGCACTGTCAACATTCTCCCCCTAGCTTTCATAGCATAACATCTCTCCTTGCTATCATAGCATAACATCTCTCCCCCTTTGACAACAAGTCCAAAGGGACCAAACCGAGGAGCGAATAGGATATTCAATGAATGCATTGCTCCCCCTTTCAAGCACAACTCCTACGGTTTAGGAGAGTGAGTAACTCCTAACTTTTTCCGGAGATACTCGAAGACTTCCTTTGGCAGAGGTTTCGTGAAAATATCAGCCACTTGCTCAGTTGTTGGAACATACTCCAACTTGACCTCTCCATCAGCAACTTTATCTTTAAGAAAATGATAACGAATTGCTACATGCTTTGTTCGAGAGTGCTGAACAGGATTCTTAGATATATGAATTGCACTCGTGTTGTCACATAGGATCGGCGTAGGATCCGTTGTTGGAACTCCTAGATCAGAGAGCATTTGCCGCATCCATAACACTTGCGTACAACAAGTAGCCGCTGCTATATATTCCGCTTCCGCTGTCGAAAGGGATACTGAGTCTTGCTTCTTACTATGCCAAGCAACTAATCTTTCTCCAAGATAAAATGCGCCGCCGCTAGTACTCTTGCGATCATCTACGCATCCAGCCCAATCGGCATCAGAATATGCAACAAGAGTGAAGGATTTGCCTTTGGGATACCAGATACCAAGCTCCATAGTACCTTTCAGATATCGAAAGATTCTTTTCACTGCTGTAAGGTGCGTTTCAGTTGGTGCTGCTTGAAAACGTGCAACCATACATACTGCTTGTAGAAGATCTGGTCTTGTTGCAGTCAAGTAGAGCAAGCTTCCTATCATAGAGCGATAGGTGGTATGATCAACGGACGAGGCCTTATCATCTTTGCTAAGCTTCGTGTTCGTTGACATTGGTGTGCTCACTGGCTTGCTGTCTTCCATATTGAACCGTTTCAGCATTTCCTTAATGTACTTCAATTGTGATATGAAGATGCCATGTTTCAGCTGCTGAACTTGTAAACCAAGAAAGAACTTTAGTTCTCCAAGCATTGACTCATCATTGCCACCAAAGATTATGTCATCAACATAAACAATGACAACCAGCTGTTTGCTTAATTCAGTTTTGACATATAGATTGCTATCAACAAGTCCTTTTCCAAAACCGATCTTGCGGAGATATAGGTCCAGCCTTGCATACCATGCCCTTGGCGCTTGTTTCAGTCCATAAAGAGCCTTTTTCAATTTGCACACTAGATCTGAATTTTTGCTGATGAGAAAACCATCAGGTTGCTCAATGTAGACTTCTTCTTCAAGTAAACCATTCAAGAAAGCTGACTTTACGTCCATCTGAAATACCTTGAAGGTTTTGTATGCTGCCAATGCTAGAAACATTCGTATAGCTTCCAGACGAGCTACCGGTGCAAAGGTCTCTTCAAAATCTATGCCTTCAACTTGAGCATAGCCTTTACAAACCAACCTTGCTTTGTTTCTAATGACTTGACCATCTTCATTCAGCTTATTCCGAAAGACCCATTTGGTACCAATAACATTCTTATCAGTAGGTCTAGGAATAAGTTCCCATGTGGAGTTCTTCTCAATTTGCTCCAACTCCTCATGCATAGCTTTCAACCAACTATCATCGAGACTGGCTTCAGCCACAGTCTTGGGTTCAATGGTGGACACAAGTGAGTAATTGCTAACTACACTTTGTCTAGTTTGAACGCCTGCCTTAGGATCTCCAATGATTTGATCCTTAGGGTGTTGCTCTACCCAAGTGCTGTGCTTCTTAGGTGAAGTATCTTCTGAGTCATCCTTTGATTTCTCAGAATCATTAGATTCAGCCATCTCATCATCAATCTCACTCGAGTCCTCATAAACTGGACTGTCATTATGAGTTGCATTCTTTGGTTCAATATTCTCATCTATTCTCACATCAGCACTTTCTATGATTTTTCTGGTTCTTTTGTTAAGACACCTATATGCCTTGCTAGTAGAGGAGTAACCCAGAAATATACCTTCGTCAGCTCTTTCTTCAAATTTGCCCGGATTTTGTTCGAGCCGCTTGATGTAACACTTGCTGCCGAAGACTTTGAAGTGCTTGACTGTTGCTTTTCTTCCAAACCATAGCTCATAGGGCGTTTTGTCTTCATGTGGCCTGATCAAGCATCGATTTTGAATGTATACAGCCGTATGAATTGCCTCTTTCCAATACTTGTCAGCCATCTTGTTTTCACTTAGCATCGTACGAGCCATCTCTTGTACGGTGCGATTCTTCCGTTCCACAACTCCATTTTGCTGTGGAGTTCTAGGGGCTGAGTACTGTCTTTGAATGCCATGATGTTCACAATATTTAGTGAACTCTTCAGATGTGAACTCGCCTCCACGATCAGACCTTAAGATCTTGATACGTTTTTCCAATTGATTTTCAACCTGTGCTTTAAACACTTTAAAACGATCAAGTGCTTGATGCTTATGCTTAAGAAACAATACCCATGTCATACGAGTATAATCATCAATGCATAACATGAAATACTTATCTCCATTGGTGCTTTGAGTTCGCATCGGTCCACAGAGATCAGTGTGCACTAGCTCAAGAGGTTTCTTGGAATGATGCTCCTTTGATTTGAACATAACCCTCGTTTGCTTTCCCTTTTGGCAAGAGTCGCAAATGGGATTGGAAGGCTTTTCAACTTTAGACATGCCTCTTACAGCCTTTGAATTGTAAATCTTTGACATGTTATCAAAGCTTAGATGCCCAAGGCGTTTGTGCCATAACCAACTTTCCTCTGTCCGACTCATCAAGCAGGTCTTTTCAGCTCCATCTGACAATGTATAGAGATTTCCAGCAGTTCTTGATCCAGTTGCCACTGTTTTGCCGTTGCTACTCTTCTTGATGGCAAACCCATTCTTTGTGAAGATAACTTCATGACCCTTGTCACAGATCTGGCTCACACTAAGCAGGTTGTGTCTCAATCCAGACACATATAAGACTTCTTCAGATCTGATCTTGTTTGCCATAAGCTGAATAACACCTTTTCCGCAGATTTTGGCACCATCATTGTTGCCAAACTTCACTGAACCGCCTTCATAGTGCTGTAATTTGATGAATTTCTCTTTATCACCAGTCATATGGCTTGAACAACCACTATCAAGGACCCATGGTGCTGTCTTCTTTTGTGCATTGAATGCCGTTTGCACAATGAGAGATTCTTTGGAACTTTCTGCACTTTGCTTTGCTCTCCAAGCCTTGACTAACTTGGGTTTCTTTTCAACCTGAAATTTGTTAGCAATAGGCAACCTACAATCCCTAGCCAAGTGTCCATAATTATGACACATATAGCACTCAATTTTGTGGCTACTTAGGATTGAAAAAGGATTCCTAGTCACAAATGGGCTGTTTCTTACATAGAATTTGCAATCAGCTCTTTTATGTCCATATCTATTGCAATGAAAGCAATAACCATAGAATTTATATCTTCTTTGTGGCTGGTTAGTCTTCATTACCTTTCTAACAGGAATGGACTCCTTTCTAGGTTGAGTGGGCTTCATAGAGTTAGAAGGTGCAGTGACTTGCTTCACAAACTTTTTCTTTTCAGGAGGTGCAATCTTAGAGGATTCACCTTTCTCAAATCCTAGACCAAATCTGAAGTGGGCAGGTCTTTGAACTTTCAGTAGTTCATTGAGTTTCATAGTCCCTTCAATCGCTTGGAGCGCTTTGAGTTTTTTACTATTTTCCAAATTTTCAGCCTTTGCTCTAGCGATCTCAGTTTCAAGTTTCATAGCCTCTTCCTTTTTGATACTTATTTGGTTTTCAAGGACTTCTACCATTCTTTTATATTCTTCTACTTGAGTTTTCAAAGAAATAATAGAACTTTCAGATTCATGGAGAAGTTTCAGATTTTTCTTACTTGATTTGCGTTCCATGCTTAGCTCCTCAAGTGCGGCTATGAGTTCCTCTTCAAGATTGACTTCAGCCTCCTCATCCTCTTCCGGATCTAGCTCTTCTTCTTCTTCAACAGTGACCATGAAGAGAGCTTCGGTTGATTCATCATCGTCTGAAGTTTCAGACGTGCTGTCATCTTGTTGACATAGAAAGTTTTTAGCTTTGCCCCTTTTTCTAAAATTTCTCTTTCCTTTACTCTTTTCAGCATAAGAGTCATTATCATTGTCTTCTTTTAGGGGACACTTCGCAGCAAAGTGACCAATACCTCCACAATTGAAGCATTTAAAGGGTAGCTTCCCTTTGTACTTGCCAATGCTTCCTTTCTTCAACTTTCTAACAAATTGAGCCTCAAGCTCATCATCATCAGAATCAATATCATGACCAGCAGTCTCTTTTGCCTTTTTCTGAACTTTGAAGGCGGCTTCTTTATCAGATGAAGACGTTTTTCCTATGCGCATCTCATAGGCAGTTAGAGAACCATGTAATTCATCCATGGAAAATGCATTCAGATCTTTGGCTTCTTCAATGGCTGAGACTTTTGAATCAAACCGAGGAAGAAGAGATCTTAGAACCTTTTTGACGATGACCGGCTCTTTAATCTCCTCCCCTAGTCCACGAATATCATTCGTGACTTCATTCACTCGTTGCATATACGAGTCAACATTCTCGCTTTCCTCCATGCGAAGAGACTCGAATTGAGAGCGATGAGTTTGCAATTTGGCTTCTTTAATCTTCTCATCACCTTCATGTATGCTTTGCAACTTGTCCCAAATTTCCTTGGCTGTTTTGCATGCAATTACTTTGACAAGCTCGCTGTCCACAAGGCCACTAAAGAGTGCATTCTGCGCCTTGGAGTCGTTGTCTGCCAACTTCTTCGATGCTGTATCATTGGGTACAGTGGCAGCATTGTAACCGGCTCTGACAGCCTCCCAAACATCATAGCCAAGAGATTTGATGAAGGCTTGCATCCTAATCTTCCAGAAAGAGTAATTAGAACCATCAAACAGAGGTGCTTTCATATTCCCTGTATTGACTGCCATGTGATTTGACAAGAGATCACCCTTAGCGTATTAAACTGATCAAGGGAACCTCGCTCTGATACCAATTGTTGGATACCGCGATCACTGAGAGGGGGGGTGAATCAGTGATTTCTGAAAACAGGTCCAATTCAACAACAAAACAAAGTCAAATCACACAATGACACCAGATTTAACGTGGTTCACCGAAAGGCTACGTCCACGGTTCAAAGACTGTCCGAACACCAATCCGGGACAGATCTGAATCTTATTTAGTCGCACCAACGACAAAGAGCACCAACCCTTAGTTTCAGATAGCACCAACTATCTAGGAAGCACCGACTCCCTTGAGTTTCAGATAGCACCAACTATCTAGGAAGCACCGACTCCCTTTACAATTTATCTGCACCAACAGATAGGATCACCGAACCCCAAACACCAAGCACCAACTTGATGTAAAAACAGAATATAAGATCAACTCTGTCTACAGCCCTTCCCCTCTACAATTCTCTCTCTCTCAATCCCTTACAAATTGAAATTAAAGCATAAATAGAGAGACACTTAACTCATGGACGAAAACACCATCTTCTAGAGCATAATCTCGTCCACAATTGCTGTAGAAAACGTCTGATAATGCAGCAACACAGCAACACAGCACCAGCTCTTCTTTCTCTCAAGAACTCTCTCAATTTTCTCTCTAAAACTCTTCTCTTCTGGTGTCTCTTCTTGGTGTGTTTATGAACGACCCAAGCATGCCTTTATATAGGTTTTAATAACCCTTAATTGTATTCAAAACGGGCTACAATTCGTTTAGAAAGATTCCCAAACGAAATAGATAACTGTGCTGAATTTTCGTGCAAAACTTCTAATTCTGCGCAACTCTGGTTCCCGTGCTCGGTCGACATCCTGGCTTTCCCGGTCGACCGAAGACACTGACTGGAAAACAGACAATTTCGAGCTCGGTCGACATCCTGAGGTCTCGGTCGACCGAAGACACACTGTGTCACGAAAATAACTGAGAGGTGCCTTTTTCTGTTTTCTGCAGGTTGCTTCTTGCTCGGTCGACCGCATGAAGAGCCCGGTCGACCGCGTGCTCTGCTTCAGGAATTCTGAATTCCTGGCTGTTTCAATTCTGTTTCTTCTTTTCAGCTCTATCAATACCAGCTTATTATCATCATGTTTGTGATAATGTGTTGACAAGAATTCCAACTCAAAACAATACTTGAGATGCTAACTTCTTCAATTCATCAAAAGACTTCTCAAGTCATCTCAAATTCCAACACTCTACCCACGAGCGAAGTGTCCGTGCCAGTTTTGGGAGTTTGCCACGGCCGTTTCCCGTTCCGGACCCCCGGCGGCCCATTTTGGAGCCTAAGTGTTGGAAATTAACGTGTTTCGGTCGTAATTCTCAAACCGGTAGCCCTATTTGGGAACCGTCGGTTCGGATATGTTAATTTACCCCGAGCGAAGTGCCCGTGCTATATTCGGAATTTTCCTGCGGCCATTTCCCATTCCGGACCCCCGGCAGGCCATTTTCGAGCCTAAATGTTGGAAATTAAGGTGTTTCGATCGTAATTCTCTAACCGGGAGCCCTATTTGTGAACCGTTAGTTCCTACATGTTACTCTACCCTCGAGCGAAGTGACCGTGCCACTTTCGGAATTTTCCCGCACCCGTTTCCCGTTCCGGGCCCCTGGCGGGCCGTTTTCGAGCCTAAGTGTTGGAAATTAATGTGTTTCGGTTGTAATTCTCTAACCGGGAGCCCTGTTTGCGAACCGTCAGTTCCTACAAGTTACTCTACCCTCGAGCGAAGTGTCCGTGACGGTTTTGGAACTTTTCCATGGCAGTTTCCCATTCCGGACCCCCGGCGGGCGGTTTTCGAGCCTAGGTGTTGGAAATTAATGTGTTTCGGTCGTAATTCTCTAACCGGGAGTCCTATTTGCGAACCATCAGTTCATACAAGTTACTCTACCCTTGAGCGAAGTGCCCATGCCGGTTTCGGAATTTTCCCACTGCCGTTTCCCATTCCGGGCCTCCGGCGGGCCGTTTTCGAGCTCAAGTGTTGTAAATTAACATGTTTTGGTCGTAATTCTCTAACTGGGAGCCCTATTTACGAACCGTCAGTTCCTACAAGTTACTCTACCCTCGAGCGATGTGCCCATGCTGGTTCCTGAATTTTATCGCGGTCGTTTCCCGTTCCGGGACCCCGGCGGGCCGTTTTCGAGCCTAAGTGTTAGAAATTAACATGTTTCGGTCGTAATTCTCTAACCGGGAGCCTTATTTGCGAACCGTCCGTTCCTACAAGTTACTCTACCCACGAGCGAAGTGCCCGTGCCAGTTTTGGGAATTTTCCCCGGCTGTTTCCCGTTCCGGACCCCGGCGGGCCGTTTTCGAGCCTAAGTGTTGGAAATTAACGTGTTTCGGTCGTAATTTTCTAACCGGGAGCCCTATTTGCGAACCGTCAGTTCCTACAAGTTACTCTACCCTCGAGCGAATTACCCGTGCCAGTTTCCGAATTTTCCCGCGTCCGTTTCCCGTTTCGGACCCCCGGCGGGCCGTTTTCGAGGCTAAGTGTTGGAAATTAACGTGTTTCGGTCGCAATTCTCTAACCGGGAGCCCTATTTGCGAACCGTCAGTTCCTATAAGTTACTCTACCCACGAGCGAAGTGTCCGTGCCAGTTTTGGGAGTTTGCCACGGCCGTTTCCCGTTCCGGACCCCCGGCGGCCCATTTTGGAGCCTAAGTGTTGGAAATTAACGTGTTTCGGTCGTAATTCTCAAACCGGTATCCCTATTTGGGAACCGTCGGTTCGTATATGTTAATTTACCCCGAACGAAGTGCCCGTGCTATATTCGGAATTTTCCTGCGGCCGTTTCCCATTCCGGACCCCCGGCAGGCCATTTTCGAGCCTAAATGTTGGAAATTAAGGTGTTTCGGTTGTAATTCTCTAACCTGGAGCCCTATTTGCGAACCGTTAGTTCCTACATGTTACTCTACCCTCGAACGAAGTGACCGTGCCACTTTCGGAATTTTCCCGCACCCGTTTCCCGTTCCGGGCCCCTGGCGGGCCGTTTTCGAGCCTAAGTGTTGGAAATTAATGTGTTTCGGTTGTAATTCTCTAACCGGGAGCCCTGTTTGCGAACCGTCAGTTCCTACAAGTTACTCTACCCTCGAGCGAAGTGTCCGTGCCGGTTTTGGAACTTTTCCATGGCAGTTTCCCGTTCTGGACCCCCGGCGGGCCGTTTTCGAGCCCAGGTGTTGGAAATTAACGTGTTTCGGTCGTAATTCTCTAACCGGGAGTCCTATTTGCGAACCATCAGTTCATACAAGTTACTCTACCCTTGAGCGAAGTGCCCATGCCGGTTTCGGAATTTTCCCACTGCCGTTTCCCATTCCGGGCCTCCGGCGGGCCGTTTTCGAGCTCAAGTGTTGTAAATTAACATGTTTTGGTCGTAATTCTCTAACTGGGAGCCCTATTTACGAACCGTCAGTTCCTACAAGTTACTCTACCCTCGAGCGATGTGCCCATGCTGGGTTCCTGAATTTTATCGCGGCCGTTTCCCGTTCCGGGACCCCGGCGGGCCGTTTTCGAGCCTAAGTGTTAGAAATTAATATGTTTCGGTCGTAATTCTCTAACCGGGAGCCTTATTTGCGAACCGTCCGTTCCTACAAGTTACTCTACCCAAGAGCGAAGTGCCCGTGCCAGTTTGGGAATTTTCCACGGCTGTTTCCCGTTCCGGACCCCGGCGGGCCGTTTTCGAGCCTAAGTGTTGGAAATTAACGTGTTTCGGTCGTAATTTTCTAACCGTGGAGCTCTATTTGCGAACCGCCGGTTCATACAAGTTACTCTACCCTCGAGCGAATTACCCGTGCCAGTTTCCGAATTTTCCCGCGTCCGTTTCCCGTTTCGGACCCCCGGCGGGCCGTTTTCGAGGCTAAGTGTTGGAAATTAACGTGTTTCGGTCGTAATTCTCTAACCGGGAGCCCTATTTGCGAACCGTCAGTTCATACAAGTTACTCTACCCTCGAACGTAGTGCCTGTGCTAGTTTTGAATTTTCCCGCGGCCGTTTCCCGTTCAGGACCCCAGGCGGTCCGTTTTCGAGCCTAAGTGTGGAAATTAACGTGTTTCGGTTGTAATTCTCTAACCTGGAGCCCTATTTGCGAACCGTTACTTCATACAAGTTACTCTACCTCGAGCGAAGTGCCCGTGCCGGTTTCGGAGTTTTCGCGCGGGCCGTTACCCGTTTCGGACCTCCGGCGTGTTAGATATCGCGATCACTGAGAGGGGGGGTGAATCAGTGATTCCTTTTTCAACAGGTCCAAAACTAACAACAAAAGCAAATCAAATCACACAATGACACCTGATTTAACGTGGTTCACCGAAAGGCTACGTCCACGGTTCAAGACTGTCCGAACAACCAATCCGGAACAGATCTGAATCTATTTAGTCGCACCCAACGACAAAGAGCACCAACCCTTAAGTTTCAGATAGCACCAACTATCTAGGAAGCACCTACTCCCTTTAGTTTCAGATAGCACCAACTATCTAGGAAGCACCGACTCCCTTTACAATTTTATCTGCACCAACAGATAGGATCACCAAACCCCAGACACCAAGCACCAACTTGATGTTCTACAGAATAAGAATAGAAACCTTTTTCTATAGACCTTCCCCTCTACAATCTCTCTCTCAATCCCTTACAAATTGAAATTAAAACATAAACAGAGAGACACTTATCTTATGGACGAAACACCATCTTCAAGAGCACATTCTCGTCCACACTTGCTGTAGAAACTTGTAGCACAACAGCACACAGCAACAGCACTCTCTTCTCTCCAAAACTCTCTTTCTTTTCTCTTCTCTTCTTCTCTCTCTGGTGTCTTGTTAAAAACGAACCAAACATGCCTTTATATAGGTTATTGTAACCCTTAAGAGTGTTCAAAATAGGCTACAATTCGTTTAGAAAGAGTCCCAAACAAAATAGATAAGAATGCTGAATTTTCGTGCTAGACTTCTGTTTCTGCGCAACTCTGATTCCCGTGCTCGGTCGACATCCTGGCGTGCTCGGTCGACATCATACACTATCTGGAATCAGACAACTGACATGCTCGGTCGACATCCTGGGGGTCCCGGTCGACCGAAGACACACTGTGTCACGAAAATAACTGGGAGCAGTCTGAAACTTTTTCTACAGGTTTCTCTTGCTTCGGTCGACCGCATGGGGTGCCCGGTCGACCGCATGCTCTGCTTGAGGAATTCTGAATTCCTGACTGTTTCAACTCTTATTCTTCTTTTAAGCTCTATCAACACCAGCCTATTATCATCATGTTTGTGACAATGTGTTGACAATAATTCCAACTCAAAACAATACTTTGAGATATTAATTTCTTCAATTCATCAAAAGACTTCTCAAGTCATCTCAAATTCCAACAATCTCCCCCTTTGGAATTGTTGGCAACACTATTGGAACTTCAACACTTGAAACACATTTAAACTAGTTGATCTTCATGAAACTTCTTCAGAACCATAGTCTCCCCCTGTCTTAAAAAAAATAGAATCAAGATCTCTAACACTCTTGATACCAATCTCCACAAAGTTATCATAGCATAACTTCTTCTAACATAGCTTTCTCCTAGCTTAAGTCTTTCTCCCCCTAGCTTAAGTCTTTCTCCCCCTAGCTTAAGTCTGTCTCCCCCTTTGACAATAAGTCCAAAGGGACCAACGAAGGAGCGAATAGGATATTCAAGGAATACTTTGCTCCCCCTTTCAAGCCCATCTCCTAAGGATTAGGAGAGTGAGTAACTCCTAATTTTTTTCGGAGATACTCGAAGACTTCCTTTGGCAGAGGTTTTGTGAAGATATCAGCAACTTGCTCAGTAGTTGGGACATATTCCAACTTTACCTCACCATCTGCAACCTTTTCCTTGAGAAAGTGATAGCGAATTGCAACATGCTTCGTTCTAGAATGCTGAACAGGATTCTTAGAGATCTGAATTGCACTTGTGTTGTCACAGAGGATTGGCGTAGGATCCGTTGTCGGAACTCCTAGATCAGAAAGCATTTGCCGCATCCATAATACTTGCGTACAACAAGTTGCCGCTGCAATATATTCCGCTTCCTCTGTAGAAAGGGATACTGAGTCTTGTTTCTTACTATGCCATGCCACCAACCTGTCACCGAGATAGAATGCACCACCGCTTGTACTCTTGCGATCATCTATACATCCAGCCCAATCGGCGTCAGAGTATGCAACAAGAGTGAAGGATTTGCCTTTAGGATACCAAATACCAAGCTCCATGGTACCTTTCAGATATCGAAATATCCTTTTTACTACTGTAAGGTGCGCCTCAGTTGGTGATGCTTGAAATCGAGCCACCATACATACTGCTTGCAGAAGATCCGGTCTTGTAGCAGTCAAATAAAGCAAGCTTCCTATCATAGAACGATAAGTGGTGTGATCAACGGACGAACCCTTATCATCTTTGCTTAGCTTTGTGTTCGTTGTCATTGGTGTGCTCACTGGCTTGCTGTCTTCCATGTTAAATCGCTTCAGCATTTCTTTGATGTATTTCATCTGTGATATGAAAATACCATGTTTCAGCTGCTGAACTTGTAAACCAAGGAAGAACTTTAGTTCTCCAAGCATTGACATCTCAAATTCTTTCTTCATCTCTTCAGCGAAATTCCTGCACATTTCTTCATCGTTGCCACCAAAGATTATGTCATCGACATAAACAATGACAACCAGCTGTTTGCTCAACTCTGTTTTGACATAAAGATTGCTATCAACCAATCCTTTTCCAAAACCGATCTTGCGGAGATATAGGTCCAGCCTTGCATACCACGCCCTTGGCGCTTGTTTCAGCCCATAAAGAGCCTTTTTCAACTTGCACACTAGGTCTGAATTTTTGCTAATAAGAAAACCATCAGGTTGCTCAATGTAGACCTCTTCTTCAAGTAATCCATTCAAGAAGGCTGACTTTACATCCATCTGAAATACCTTGAAGGTTTTGTATGCAGCCAATGCAAGAAACATACGAATGGCTTCCAGACGAGCCACCGGTGCAAAGGTCTCTTCAAAATCTATGCCTTCAACTTGAGCATAGCCTTTACAAACCAACCTTGCTTTGTTTCGTATGACCTGACCATCTTCATTCAGCTTATTCCGAAAGACCCATTTAGTACCAATAACATTCTTATCGGTAGGTCTAGAGACTAGTTCCCATGTGGAGTTCTTCTCAATTTGCTCCAACTCCTCATGCATAGCTTTTAACCAACTTTCATCGAGACTGGCTTCAGCCACAGTCTTGGGTTCAATGGTGGACACAAGTGAGTAACTGCTAACTACACTTTGTCTTGTTTTAACACCGACCTCAGGATCTCCAATGATTTGATCCTTAGGGTGTTGCTCTACCCAAGTGCTTTTCTTTCGAGGTGTAGCATTCTCTGAGTCATCAGAATCATTAGGTTTAGCTACTTCATCATCAATCTCACTCGAGTCCTCATAGACTGGACTGTCATAATGAGTTCCATTCTTTGATTCATAGTTTTCATCAATTCTAACATCAGCACTTTCTATGATTTTTCTGGTCCTTTTGTTAAGACATCTGTAAGCCTTACTAGATGAGGAATAACCCAGAAATATACCTTCATCAGCTCTTTCATCAAATTTGCCCGGATTTTGTTCAAGACGCTTGATGTAACACTTGCTACCGAAGACTCTGAAGTGCTTGACTATTGCTTTTCTCCCAAACCATAGCTCATAAGGAGTCTTGTCTTCATGTGGCCTGATCAAGCATCGATTCTGAATGTATACAGCCGTATGGATTGCCTCCTTCCAATATTTGTCAGCTAGCTTGCTCTCAGTTAGCATTGTACGAGCCATCTCTTGAACGGTGCGATTTTTCCGTTCCACAACTCCATTTTGCTGTGGAGTTCTGGGGGCTGAATATTGTCTTTGAATGCCATGGTGCTCACAATAGTTAGTGAACTCTTCAGATGTGAATTCACCGCCTCGATCAGACCTTAAAATCTTGATACGTTTTCCAAGCATATTTTCAACCTGTGCTTTAAACACTTTAAAACGATCAAGTGCTTGATGTTTATGCTTAAGAAACAATACCCATGTCATACGAGTATAATCATCAATGCATAACATAAAATACTTATCTCCATTGGTGCTTTGAGTTCGCATCGGTCCACAGAGATCAGTGTGCACTAGCTCAAGAGGTTTCTTTGAATGATGCTCCTTTGACTTGAACATTACCCTCGTTTGCTTTCCCTTTTGACAAGAATCGCAAATGGGGTTGGAAGGCTTTTCAACTGTAGACATACCTCTGACAGCCTTTGAATTGCAAATCTTTGACATGTTATCAAAGTTTAGATGCCCAAGGCGTTTGTGCCACAACCAACTTTCCTCTGTCCGACTCATCAAGCAAGTCTTTTCAGCTCCATCTGACAATGTATAGAGATTTCCAGCAGTCCTAGATCCAGTAGCCACTGTTTTGCCGTTGCTACACTTCTTGATAGCAAAACCATTCTTAGTGAAGATAACTTCGTGGCCTTTGTCACAGATCTGGCTCACACTAAGCAAGTTGTGTCTTAATCCAGACACATATAAGACCTCTTCTGATCTGATCTTATTTGCCTTTAGCTGAACAATACCTTTTCCGCAGATTTTGGCACCATCATTGTTACCAAACTTCACTGATCCGCCTTCATAGTGCTGTAATTTGACGAATCTTTCCTTATCACCTGTCATATGGCTTGAACAACCACTATCAAGGACCCATGGTGCTGTCTTCTTTTGTGCATTGAATGCCGTTTGCACAATGAGAGATTCTTTGGAATTACCTTCCCTTTTCTTTGCCCTCCATGCCTTAACTAACTTGGGTTTCTTTTCAACCTGAAATTGGTTAGCTATAGGCAACCTACAATCCCTAGCCAAGTGTCCATAATTATGACACATATAGCACTCAATTTTGTGGCTGTTTAGGATTGAAAAAGGGTTCCTAGTCACAAATGGGCTGTTTCTTACATAGAATTTGCAATCAGCTCTTTTATGTCCATATCTATTACAATGATAGCAATAACCATAGAATCTGAACATTCTTCCTTTCTTAGGTGGCTGGTTAAACTCCACAAACCTTTTCTTATTGACCATCTCAATACTAGGCTGAATTTGATGCTTTGTAGCCTTGAGAGGTATGGCACTTTGTTTCATAAACAAAGAAGATGCAGCTTTAGAGGACTCTCCGGTTTCAAATCCAATACCAAATTTATTGTGGAAGGGCTTTTGAACTTTCAGAATTTCATTGAGTTTCATTGTCCCTTCAATCGCTTGGAGTGCTTTGAGTTTTCGACTATTTTCCAAGTTTTCAGCCTTTGCTCTAGCGATTTCAGTTTCAAGTTTCATAGCCTCTTCCTTTTTGATACTTATTTGATTTTGAAGGACTTCCACCATTCTTTTATATTCTTCAACTTGAGTTTTCAAAGCAATAATTGAACTTTCAGATTCATGAAGAAGTTTCAGATTTTTCTTACTTGTTTTTCGTTCCATGCTAAGCTCCTCAAGTGCGGCAATGAGTTCTTCTTCGAGATTGACCTCAGCCTCCTCTTCCTCTTCCAGCTCTTGCTCCTCTTCTTCTTCAACAGTAACCATGAAGAGAGCTTCAGTTGCCTCGGCTGATTCATCATCGTCTGAAGTTTCAGACGTGCTGTCATTATATTGACTGATGAAGCTTTTTGCTTTGCCCCTCTTTCTGAAATTTTTCTTCCACTTACTCTTATCAACATAAGAGTCATCATCATTATTCTCTTTCAGCGGGCACTTCGCAGCAAAGTGACCAACACCGCCACAATTGAAGCATTTAAAGGGTAGCTTCCCTTTGTACTTTCCATTGCTTCCTTTCTTCAGCTTTCTAACAAATTGAGCCTCAAGCTCATCATCATCAGTATCAGAATCATGACCAGCAGTCTCTTTTCCCTTTTTCTGAACTTTGAAGGCCGCTTCTCTATCAGATGAAGACGTCTTACCTATGCGCATCTCATAGGCAGTGAGTGAACCATGCAACTCATCTATGGAAAATTCATTCAGATCCTTGGCTTCTTCTATGGCTGAGACTTTTGAATCAAACCGGGGAAGAAGAGATCTTAGAACCTTTTTTACGATGACTGGTTCTTTAATCTCCTCCCCTAGTCCACGAATGTCATTCGTGACTTCATTCACTCGTTGCAAATATGAGTCAACATTCTCGCTTTCCTCCATGCGAAGAGATTCAAATTGAGAGCGATGGGTTTGCAATTTTGCTTCTTTGATCTTCTCATCTCCTTCATGAATGCTTTTCAACTTGTCCCATATTTCCTTGGCTGTTTTGCATGCAATTACTTTGACCAGCTCGCTGTCCACAAGGCCACTAAAGAGTGCATTCTACGCCTTAGAGTCGTTGTCTGCTAACTTCTTCGTTGCAGCATCATTGGGTACAATGGCAATATTGTAACCGACTCTGACAGTCTCCCAGACATCATAGCCAAGTGACTTAATGAAAGCCTGCATTCTGATCTTCCAGAAGGAGTAATTAGAACCATCAAACAAAGGTGCTTTCTTATTCCCTGTATTGGTTGCCATGTGATTTGACAAGAGATCACCCTTAGCGTGTTAAGCTTTTCAAGGGAACCTTACGCTCTGATACCAATTGTTAGATATCGCGATCACTGAGAGGGGGGGGGGTGAATCAGTGATTCCTTTTTCAACAGGTCCAAACTAACAACAAAAGCAAATCAAATCACACAATGACACCTGATTTAACGTGGTTCACCGAAAGGCTACGTCCACGGTTCAAAGACTGTCCGAACACCAATCCAGAACAGATCTGAATCTATTTAGTCGCACCAACGACAAGGAGCACCAACCCTTAAGTTTCAGATAGCACCAACTATCTAGGAAGCACCTACTCCCTTTAGTTTCAGATAGCACCAACTATCTAGGAAGCACCGACTCCCTTTACAATTTTATCTGCACCAACAGATAGGATCACCAAACCCCAGACACCAAGCACCAACTTGATGTTCTACAGAATAAGAATAGAAACCTTTTTCTATAGACCTTCCCCTCTACAATCTCTCTCTCTCAATCCCTTACAAATTGAAATTAAAACATAAACAGAGAGACACTTATCTTATGGACGAAACACCATCTTCAAGAGCACATTCTCGTCCACACTTGCTGTAGAAACTTGTAGCACAACAGCACACAGCAACAGCACTCTCTTCTCTCCAAAACTCTCTTCTTTTCTCTTCTCTTCTTCTCTCTCTCTGGTGTCTTGTTAAAAATGAACCAAACATGCCTTTATATAGGTTATTGTAACCCTTAAGAGTGTTCAAAATAGGCTACAATTCGTTTAGAAAGAGTCCCAAACAAAATAGATAAGAATGCTGAATTTTCGTGCTAGACTTCTGTTTCTGCGCAACTCTGATTCCCGTGCTCGGTCGACATCCTGGCGTGCTCGGTCGACATCATACACTGTCTGGAATCAGACAACTGACATGCTCGGTCGACATCCTGGGGTCCCGATCGACCGAAGACACACTGTGTCACGAAAATAACTGGGAGCAGTCTGAAACTTTTTCTACAGGTTTCTCTTGCTTCGGTCGACCGCATGGGGTGCCCGGTCGACCGCATGCTCTGCTTCAGGAATTCTGAATTCCTGACTGTTTCAACTCTTATTCTTCTTTTAAGCTCTATCAACACCAGCCTATTGTCATCATGTTTGTGACAATGTGTTGACAATAATTCCAACTCAAAACAATACTTTGAGATATTAATTTCTTTAATTCTTCAAAGGACTTCTCAAGTCATCTCAAATTCCAACACGGCGGGCCGTTTTCGAGCCTAAGTGTTTGAAATTAACATGTCTCGATCGTAATTCTCTAACCGGGAGCCCTATTTGCGAACCGTTAGTTCCTACAAGTTACTCTACCCTCGAGCAAATTGCCCATGCCGGTTTCAGAATTTTACCACTGCCGTTTCCCGTTCCACGTTCGGGGCCCCCGGCGGGCCGTTTTCGAGCCTAAGTGTTCGAAATTAACATGTTTCAGTCGTAATTCTCTAACCGGGAGCCTTATTTGCGAACCGTCAGTTCTTAAAAGTTACTCTACCCTCGAGCGAAATGCCCGTGCCAGTTTTGAAATTTTCCCGCTGCCGTTTCCCGTTCCGGACCCCCGGCAGGCCGTTTTCGAGCCTAAGTGTTGGAAAGTAACGGGTTTCGGTCGTAATTCTCTAACCGGGAGCCCTATTTGCGAACCGTCAGTTCCTACAAGTCACTCTATCCTCAAGCAAAGTGCCTGTGCTGGTCTCAGAACTTTTCCGCGGCCGTTTCCCGTTCCGAACCCCCGGCGGGCCGTTTTCGAGCCTAAGTGTTGTAAATTAATGTTTTTCGGTCGTAATTCTCTAACCGGGAGCCCTATTTGCGAACTATCGTTTCTTACAAGTTACGCTACCCTCGCGCGAAGTGCCCGTGCTAGTTTCGGAATTTTCCTGAGGCCGTTTCCTGTTCCGGACCCCCAGCGGGCCATTTTCGAGCCTAAGTGTTGGAAATTAACTTGTTTCGGTCGTAATTCTATAACCGGGAGCCCTATTTGCAAACCGTCAGTTCCTACAAGTTACTCTACCCTCGGACGAAGTTCCCGTGCCAGTTTTGGAATTTTCCCTCAGCCGTTTCCCATTCCGGAACCCCGGCGGGCCGTTTTCGAGCCTAAGTGTTGGAAAGTAACGTGTTTGGGTCGTACTTCTCTAACCGAGAGCCCTATTTGCGAACCGTCAGTTCCTACAAGTCACTCTACCCTCAAGCGAAGTGCCCGTGCCGGTTTCAGAATTTTCCCGCGGCCGTTTCCTGTTCCGGACCCCCGGCGGGCCATTTTCGAGCCTAAGTGTTGGAAATTAATGTGTTTCGGTCGTAATTCTCTAACCGGGAGCCCTATTTGCGAACCGTCAGTTCTTACAAGTTACTCTACCCTCGAGCGAAGTGGCCGTGCCATTTTCAGAATTTTCCTGCGGCCGTTTCCCGTTCCGGACCCCCGGCTGGCCATTTTCGAGCCTAAGTGTTGGAAATTAACGTGTTTCGGTCGTAATTCTGTAACCGGGAGCCCTATTTGCGAACCGTCAGTTCCTACAACTTACTCTACCCTCGAACGAAGTTCCCCTGCCAGTTTTGGAATTTTCTCGCAGCCGTTTCCCATTCCGAACCCCCGGCGAGCCATTTTCGAGCCTAAGTGTTGGAAATTAACGTGTTTCGTTCGTAATTTTCTAACCGGGAGCCCTATTTGCGAACCGTCAGTTCCTACAAGTTACTCTACCCTCGAGCGAAGTGCTGTGCCGGTTTTAGAACTTTTCCATGGCCGTTTCCCATTCCGGACCCCCGGCGGGCCGTTTTCGAGCCTAGGTGTTGGAAATTAACGTGTTTCGGTCGTAATTCTCTAACCGGGAGCCCTATTTGCGAATCATCAGTTTATACAAGTTACTCTACCCTCGAGCGAAGTGCCCGTGCTGGTTTCAGAATTTTTCCACGGCCGTTTCCCATTCCGGGCCTCCAACGGGCCGTTTCGAGCTTAAGTGTTGTAAATTAACGTGTTTTGGTCGTAATTCTCTAACCGGGAGCCCTATTTACGAACCGTCAGTTCCTACAAGTTACTCTACCCTCGAGCGATGTGCCCATGCTGGTTTCAAAATTTTACCGCGGCCGTTTCCCGTTCCGCGCCCCCGGCGGGCCGTTTTCGAGCCTAAGTGTTGGAAATTAACATGTTTCGATCGTAATTCTCTAACCGGGAGCCTTATTTGCGAACCATCCATTCCTACAAGTTACTCTACCCTCGAGCAAAGTGCCCATGCCGGTTTTGGAATTTTCCGGCGGCCGTTTCCCGTTCCGGACCTCCGGCGGGCCGTTTTCGAGCCTAAGTGTTGGAAGGTAACGTGTTTCGGTCGTAATTCTCTAACCGGGAGCCCTATTTGCGAATCGTCAGTTCCTACAAGTTACTCTACCCTCGAGCGAAGTGCCCGTGCCGGTTTCCGAATTTTCCAGAGGCCGTTTCCCATTCCGGACCCCCGGCGGGCCGTTTTGGAGCCTAAGTGTTGGAAATTAACGTGTTTCGGTCGTAATTCTCTAACCGGGAGCCCTATTTGCGAACCGTCGGTTCTTGCAAGTTACTCTACCCTCGATCGAAGTGCCCGTGCTAGTTTCAGAATTTTCCTGCCGCCATTTCCCGTTACGGACCCCCGGTGGGCCATTTTCAAGCCTAAGTGTTGGAAATTAACGTGTTTCTTTCGTAATTCTCTAACCGGGAGCCCTATTTGCGAGCCGTCAGTTCCTACAAGTTACTCTACCCTCGAGCGAAGTGCCCGTGCCATTTTCATGCCTAAGTTTCCTTTGATTTTAGCAATGTTGTGCAGGTAAGGCCTGGGAAGGATGGGGTGGAGGAGGAATTCGTTTTCTATTCTGATAACGAGGAAAACGATTTGGAACATCTCAAGGCCCAGATCAAACCCTCCACTAAGGAATAGGCGGGTTGTTGGTGAATAAGATCGATCCATTAGTTGCATTACTGTAATGAATAAGACTATATTTGTTTACCTTGTGGTGTTCTTCCTAGTCTTTCCTCATAAACATATTGAGGCATATTTATTTGGACATTTGTTTTGAATGGATACCTTTCATCTTCATTTTTAACTACACTATATTTTCAATTCCTATCTAATTTAATACAAACAGACAGGTTAAGGGAAGAATATTTGATTTACTGAGATTGTGATTATGGCTAGGCATTCGGTTTCCATTAGAGTCATATCTTCCAACTTTGTTTTGATAGCAATACATCTCTTAGTACTCATCGGAATTCAATTCAACACAGACATCTGGATCTGGTACACTTATGGGGCCCACCAAATCCACACAGCCCCATGATGTTGGAAAAGGATCCGTTGTTTGGTACACACATCATGTAATATGAACTTTGCTTGTAACTCATCTATTTGTTGGGTTTTCTTACCAAACTTATACCTCTCATTAGCATTGAGCAGACCAATAAATCATGTGTGGATAAAATAATAATCTTGCATTCCCTATGAACAAGTGAGATTAGAAACATTGAGAAATCAGAAGTCTGATCAATTCATGTGAGCTATATGGGTTAGTGTTTGAGATGATGGGATCTACTGTTGAGTAGGGATGACATCAAGAACACAACAGAGGTCACAAGATTCAGTAAGTTTTTTTTTTTTATCCTTTTTCTTGGAACATGTTCTCTGTAACCTACCTTGTTGAGTTGAATTAGCCCAAGTTAGAGAAAGTCAGAACTCAAAACAAGTTTTCAAACTATGGCTTGGTATTAATTCCTCTAGTATGTATAATAGGAGTAGTGTTACTTACCATGCTATTGAGAGCAGTATCCAGTAGAAGAAACACAGCATTAAGACTATGCATGCACCCCATTAACTGCCAATAGAGTTCAACAGAACATTAGAGGGTATAACTAAAATAAAAGGAATTGATTCCAAGATACAGACAAACAGGTAGGAAAAATGATGAACGCAGCTGCTGGAAAATTGAACACTACTACTTTTATAGTTCTTCGTTCTCATCCTGGTTGAGTGAGTGGTTTCAGATGACAATTACTTTTAGGTCTATAGTTTTTTATGTTTTTGCCACAATGTATGGAAGAAGATGAAAGCTTTTTGAGGCAGCATCCATGACTGAAATAGATAAAGCTAAGCTTAAAAAAATAGCATTTGGTTTCATACGGGTACTGTAGTCATTTGATAAGTCACCAACGACAAGATCCCATGGCACAGTTGGTGAGTCACTTTGTCGCAACCAGAAAGTTGTGGGTTTGAATGATGTTACCAATGGAAAACAAAGCAGGGTCATACATATCTCAAGATTCAGCATCAACAGTCTATGCAAACATGATCATATCAGAGATGAAATATCTATCAGAAGTGTCTTTTAGCCAATGGTCCAAATTCAAAACGGTCATATCAGAGATGAAATCATCTAATGAATTCAGCTGTAATTCTTTCCCATGATATCAAATAAAGCATTACATACATAATAGAAAGCAACTAGAAATGGAAAGCTCATCCTTTCACTTAGACTTCCCATATGTCTCTAGTAGCATTTAAAACTTAAAAAACTCTTAGGATCCTCAAAATCTTAGATGATAATTAATTAATTCTCTAATGCTATAAGAAATTGGAATTAAACACAGAAAAGAAGACATTAAAAAAAAACTGAGTGGCCACTTTAACAAATCATTTTTAACCGTAAGGAATGAAAATGGTCGTTAGGGGCCTGCTGCTGAATAGACTTATTCTTGGACTAGCTCATGTTCAATGTTCTACACATGATAAACGAAATGGCAGAGTTTTTATGCTACGTGATGTTCATGAGGGGCCTGCTGCTGAATAGTCCAAACTTCACACATGCCAGAAATCTTCATATAGAGTCAATTAAAGACAACTCTATCAGTCTTTGCACAAGTAACCCTATCAAGGCTCACATTTGAATGAGGGTAACACATCAGAAACTAGCAATGAAAATTATAAACATTTTACTAATTCACCATTTGCTTCTCTCCCACCCTTCACCTTCCTAGTTCCCATCACCATTCCATGTAAAAATAAGGCCCATATCAGACCTGTTGGTCTACCGGACTACAGCCAATTGCAAGTTATGCATATCAACTAACTACAGCAAGTGCAACAGGTAAATTTAGAAAAAACTAAATCCAAGGCAATAAATTTTTTTTTCAGGAATGATACTTACAATCCTTTTGGAGCAGAAACATGTAAAGATTAATGGTGAGTCGAACACTGCATTATAAAAAAAATGATGAGAAGAACATCAACAACAAACAATTGTGATAAAATAAAATATAATAGAATAATCATTTCATGGAATGCCATATTACAGTATCCAACTCAAGACAAAGAAAAAGGAATGCATCATCTGTCACATTTAAAAAAAAAACAGAAGTACACAATGAGAGTTGAAGCCCATGATCATGTGCAATTGGAAAAACTGAGTGCATCCGAAACCCATGATCAGATTAAGAGATAACTACGATGAATCATCAGAGGAACGGGCCACATAAGGAAAGACATTAATAAAGGAATCACAAATACAGTTAGGAGGATTTGTTTTAACTATGGGCCTAGGTGAGTGCCCCCACCACCCAGCGTCGCATCATGATCTCCAATAGCTGTGCTATCACCAGCCGAAGTTGTCCCTCTCGTGATATCCAATAAGCCGGTCGGATCCATCCCTGCTGCAGATGCCAACCGTTGAACGAGGGCCTCAAGTGCTCCATACCTCTTGTCCTGCTCAGCCTGCCTCCTAGCATTCTCAGCCTGCATCTCAGCATGCATCCTAGCCTGCTCAGCCTGCATCCTAGCCTGCTCAGCTACTTGCTCCCGCAAGGCAATCAGCTCAGACTACGATGCCCGAGACTGTGTGGAGGATGGAGAGGATCCCGTAAATATGCCATATCCATTTAAGTATCCAGACCTCTTCCCAAGCACATCAACAGCAATCTCCTCCTCACTCATTGGAGTTGTGACAGAGGGCTGCGACTGCTCCTCAATCCTCTGCACCAAGGCATCCTGCCATTTAAATCAATAAGGGATTTAGAATGCTTATATGGCATTATTTGTCGATTATTATTTTATTTATTAGCCAACGTATACCCACTCTTTGCTCTTTTCTCTGTAGTGGGTGTCGCGGAAGAACTGAGTAATTGGCGGCGCTTGACCGGCATTCTTCGCCATCTGTTATTTGAAACAGCTTTGTATAAGATATTAATCTAGCTATGTATTGATAAATTAATAAAGTCAATGCAGTTTCGTCATATGAATATAATTAGTACCACCATAGACATCCTCGATGCAAATGACCTCGAGCCACTAGTATGATTATATGGCAACTTGGCTCGACTCTCTTTAGCCTTTGCAGACTTCGCCTACATAGAAAAAAAATAATACAATAGCAATCGTTTATAAAAACATTACTAATAGAATTACGATGGAATATAGTAAATTGAGTGTAGATAACATGCAATGGTACCTTCCAAGCTGGTGATTCCCAGCATTGTGAGATCATAAATCGCCAATCATTTACATCACAACCCGGTGCCGGGTGGTCCTGGGGTTGGGGAACCCCCTGCTCCAACAATCCGAGGTAGTGACTATGCAGCTCATATTTCCAACTTTTATACAAAGTACCACATTGGCGGTCAATGTCCGCCTTGATCTGCATGTCGCCCTCGTAGTCCCCGATGTCAAAATATTGCTGCATTAGGGGAGAGCCATATAAAGATTAGTAATAACAAAATATAATCAGATATTGTAATGAGGATCACAACTAGCATAATTTGGATAGATATTTCTTGTTTCAGTTTAACTTAACTGCAGCAATAACGCCAAGCTTGATCCCACTATCAAGCTTCTTCCAGCCATGGGACTTTACTGGGGCAACAGCTCTAATGGCTAACCCAAGATGGTTAACCAGTAAAGGGGCATGTTCCCCTTCTGGCCTATGGCTGGAGGTCGGGATCTGAACTGGGATGCTATGACCTAGTTGTCTTCTAAGCTTCGATGCATTCTTCCCTGGCGTGACACCCCCTACGCAGGTCGGTTGCAAAGAGGGTGGGCCTGATGCTGTTAAGATGACAACGGTAAATGAGTTAGTGAACACAAATCATTAAATTGAAGAAGATTTTAAAGGGTCATAATATTCTCACCTACGCTGCTACCAGCTGTCTGAGGACTCAGCGGCAGCTGGGACGGCTGAGGAGGGGTCGGTAAGGGATGTGTGATGCGAGGCTGAGTCGGTAAGGGCTGTGTGGTCAGCGGCTGAGTCGGTAAGGATCCTGTGGTCGGTATGGCCCCATGTGTGCTATCTGCACCAGCTGAACTGAGTGTAGCTGCAACAGTCCGAGCACATTTGACCCTACTGTCCCGAGGCATAACTGCAACCTGGATTAAAGCAAAGTGACAAGGAACATAAATAATTAATAGCAAAGATCAATATTATTAGTAAAGTGAATGTCAGCAACTGACATTAAATGTAAATATAAATCATTCTAGCACGAGTGTCAACATCAAAAATAATAATTTTAAACTACATGTCATGACGTTCACATAAATATTACCTCTTCCGATTGAGAAGAAGATGCATCATCTTCTAGATCATCATCTGCCGTGGGAATATAGTCCTCATCCTTATCATTCCCAATGACATTCTTCTTTCCCTTCTCGTTTGTCCCATTATTAGTCGAACCAAATATAGCACATGCGGTTCGCTGGATACCTAGAGATGCAAGTTTTTCTGCATTCTACTTAATTGTTTTTTTCTCTTTGATAAATAATTGGAAGCTTACAATTGATGGGACAACTCTCCTAGTTTGACCCATTTTTTCCCTTTGTTTGGCATCTTTTGCAACTATGAATTATATAAACAGGATTAAAATGTGAAATGTAAAAAAAAATAAAAATTAGAACTTTTGGCAATTTTAGAGGCGCTTCATGTGTTTACTTCTCATTTCCATTCTATTTTGGTTATGGAAAGCTATTTGATTAATGCAATACATTGGATCTCTTCCCCTGCAGCCTCTCCTGGAAATTTCAGTTTTTTATCAAAGAAATCAAATTCATGCACTCTCAAGTAAATGTAGTTTTTAAGCATGTGGGGCCGTGGGCTGATGTGTTTGCAGATTCCTTAAACAAGGAATAGATAGATCCTTTCCTTTTTGTAGTTAGCTCTTTGTACTGTTGCTGCTGCTTTGGTATAATGCTTTTGTACCATTGCTTCCTTCTGTAGTGGATTGTCTTGTGCTGTATCTCAGTTTTGAATAGGAATTTGGGTTGCCTAATAAGCAACATCTATGAGAGGATTGAGCATGGGGAAAAAAATCAAAGGAATTCCAGAAAGTCTATGTCAAGTCTGTAGAACATCCAACACATAAAACTCCTCTTGGGAATTTCAACAAACAACTGCCAGTCCTAAGTAACAGTTTTGACTTTATTGACCTTTTCATCAATGCTATAAAAAAGGAAGAAGTTATGAAAGGCTAGCAACTTTTCTTCAATACAATGCTGCAGATTTCAAAGTCGAAGAGGGAGAGAATGAACGGAGAAGAAAGAGAGAGGATAGGGGGAAGGGAGGGTCAGATGTACCTGTACTGCTGCTGTGATCTTCCTGATGCTGCTGTGATCTTCCTCTTGCTGCTGTGATCTTCCTGATGCTGCTGTGATCCTAACCTGGGACCGGTCTGGAGAGAGTGATAAAGTGAGAGAGTGAGAGGGAGAAAAGAGAGAGCGAGAGACAGGGAAATAGCAGAGCTGAGAGAGCAAGAGCGAGAGACCGAGAGAGCGAGAGAGAGAGAGACCGAGTGAGAGAGAGACAGTGTGTGTGTGTGAGAGAAAGAGAGAGAAATGGGAGAGAGACCGAGAGCGCAGAGATGTCGAGCAAGTGAGAGAGAAATGGGAGAGAGACCGAGAGCAGCGAGAGAGACGGAGAGCAGAGCAGCGAGTAGCAGGGGAAAGATAGAGAAGAAAAGAGGGAAAAGAGGGAAAAGAGGACATTTGGCGGGAGAGGGAAAAAAAACGTGGGTGGCCGAATTTTGTGTCAATATTTTTTTGTTGCAAAATAATTTTTCATTGGTAAAATTAATTTAGATTTTTTTTTCAAAACAAGTGAAAAAAAATCTAAAAACCTTTAAATGTCGGTAATAAATTTTCTGACTCTAATTTTCGACGACAAAGAAAAAATTATAGGTAAAGGACTCAGACTTCTAATTTTCCTAGAAATAGAGTTCAACATTACAGATGTTTTACAAAAAAAGCCGCTAATCGTTCATTTTACCGACGTCGTATAATCAGTCGATAATAGCCTCTGGTAGTTTTACCGAGATAAAATAAAAAAAAATGAGTTTCCAACACTTAGGCTCGATAACATCTAATCGGGGATCCTGAACGAGTAACGTCCCCTGGTTAAAAATTGAAAACCGACGCGAGCACTTTGATCAGGGGCAAGTAACTTGACAGTACTGACAGTTCATAAAGAAGGGAGGGAGGAGTGCAGACAGAGAGATGGGGAACGAGGGAGAGAGAGAATAGAGAAGAAAGAGAGAGGAGAGGGGGAATGGTGCGCGGTGTGTGCGGAGGACACGAAGAGGGAGGGGTTTACTGACGTCATAAAATCTGTTGATAATATAATTCGTCAATAATAGTCTTTGATATTTATTTTCCTTAATAATAAAAAGAGGGGCTTCGGTGGCGGGAGAGGGAAAAAATTTGGTAAATTTACCGACGATTATTTTCGTCGTAAAAATAGATTTTTCGTCAATAAAAATTATTTTAATTTTTTTTAATTGAAAACAAGTAAAAAAGACTACCAACCTTTACTGATGTTTTATATTAAACATCGGTGATAAATTTCCCGACTCTAATTTTCGTCTCCTTCTCCATTCTTTTCTTTCCATTCTCTTTCTCCTACTCTTTTACTCTTCCTCACAACCACCCACTACACTGCCATCACCACCCGGCTTGCATAGCCACTGCACTCACCTTGCGCCACCTTCGGAGATAGAATTATAATGTAGAATTTAAGTTCATCATACGACTTCAACTTCGGGGATAGAAATATAATGGTAGAATTTAAGTTCATCATACGACTTCAAATTCGATGTTTATTTAAAATAAAAGAAGTAGGGCAAATGTACAAGCTTGACAGTCACGTGTGGACCAAAAGTCTGTCCTATGACCAAATTCATATTGAATTGTTTGAGAGTCGGTTTCTTTCCTTTCATATATTTCATTTAGAATTTAAAAACAGATGAAATGGGAGGTACACCTAAAAACTGAGGAGATGATGCATCTTCTGGAGTTACCTGCTTATATTTCTTGTAGATTCGCTTGGTTACTATGTTCTTGGATTCATCATTAATCGACATGGCATTGCACATCTCAGCACGGTACTCATCATAATGAGGCTCCCATTTCTTCAAACAAACGGCTGAAACTATTGGGCCAAAATTCATATTCCAACAACTACTAGCACCGATTTTTTTTCTTTTACTTTCTAAGAGAAGAAGGCCATAAACCTAGATCTAGATCTCAATCACATTCACACCACATCCTTCAAGGCCTCACTCTATCATCCATGTCAGCAATAGTTTTACCGAAGTAAAATAAAAATCAAATAGGATTTTCTAACAATTAGGATCGAAAACGGCCCGCCGGGGGTCCGGAACATGAAACGGAAACCGAAAAATTTGGAAACCGGCGCGAGCACTTCGCTCGAGGATAAAGTAAATTGACGGAACCGACGGTTCGCAAATAGGACTCCCGGTTAGAGAATTAAAAGCAAAACATAGGATTTTCCAACGCTTAGGTTCGAAAACGGCCCGCAGGGCGCACGGAACGGGAAAAGGCTCCGAATAATTTGGAAACCGACACGAGCACCTAGCTCGAGGAGAAATTAACTTGTAGGAACTGACGGCTCGTAAATCGGACTCCCGGATAATGAATTAACCCTTAAAACGTTGGATTTTTAACACTTAGGTTCAGTTTGGCATCTCTACTTTTCTCTTCTTATTGGCTTAAAACTGATGGAATCCGATTTTAGCATATTTGGATGAAGCTTCTACTGTGTCCATTTCAAATGGCACTAAGACAAGCATTTGTGATCCAAACCGTTGATCATGTTAGGGGGGCTAAAAACGGCTATGATACCAAAAGTCAACCATTGGATCATTATAGATTGTGATGTATTGATGAAAACGTACAGACCATTAGTATTTTCGCAATCCAAATTTTTAGTCTTCTTCAAAAGGTCATTTATAGTTATAGGTCCCAACCCCAAATGTTGATTCAATATGGATCATGAAATATATTTGAAATAAATATCAATTGTTGCATTAATGCATGGTTACTACAGTGCATTCACGAGTTAAGACATGCAGTCCGTTTTTTCTACATTTCCGAACAATCTGGATCTCTAATGCAAGATATGGACCATAGACTCCCCTTTAAATGGCAAGTAACGTTTACTGGATCAAATTCCAACGATTGATCCTTCATGTATTGTGAGATATTGACAAAAAGGACCAAAGGGTTAATGGTTCAATTTTAATTTTTGTGGGCCGCTTTCTCCCAATCTAAACCTAAAATCCTCTTTAGGAGGTCAACAATGATTATCTAGTCAAATCTTATCGCTTGATTCATCATGGATATAATTATTTTATTTTTGTTGGTAAAATAAATATAAAAATAAATAAAAATTAATAAATAGATTTACCGACGTTTAATTTCGTTGGTAAAAGTAAAAAATAAAACTTTAAAAAGATATTTACCGACGTGTTTATTTTTGTTGGTAACATGATCGTAAAAATAAATGAAAATTAATAAACATATTTACCGACGATTAATTTCGTCGGTAAAGGTAATAAATAAAATTTTAAAAAGATATTTACCGACGTTTTTATTTTCGTCGGTACAATTAATATAAAAATAAATAAAAATTAATAAACATATTTACCGACATTTGTATTTTAGCATGTAAAATTAATATAAAAATAAATAAATATTCATAAACATATTTACAGACATTTAATTTCGTCGGTAAAATTAAAAAAGAATATTAAAAGCATATTTACCGACGTTTTATTTCGTCGGTAAAATTTAAAAAATAAATTATTTTTTTTAAAATTTAAGAAAGGCCTTTGCCGACATTTTATTAAAAAAACGTCGGTAAAGGTTCAACTTTTGGCCACGTTTTTTAGAAACGTCGGTAAAAGTCTGAACTTTTGCCGACGTTGTGAAAAACGTCGGTAAAGGATGCACTTTTGCCCACGCTTTTTACGAAACGTCGGTAAAAGTCTTTACTTTTGCCGACGTTTTGAAAAACGTCGGCAAAGGTTAAACTTTACCGACGAAAGTAAAAACGTCGGCAAAGGTATACCCTTTACCGACGAATTTTGAAAAACATGGCTAAAAGTGCAACTTCTTGTAGTGGGCCCTGAGCAGAAACTTTGCTCAGGGTGTACTATAAAAATCTAACTACCAACTACATGTCTTACATGTGGTATTGCAAAGAAAAACATATTTTAACCATTTCTGTTGAGTGGTGCCATGTCATGCACACACTAAAAGATAAAAAAAAAAGGGACAAAAGCATAGTGATGGTGGGTGTTTGCAGAAGTTTTATTATTTTAAGCAGCAAAGCCAACTACTCTTCCCTTTACAATAACTTCACTATAGAAGAACACACTATAAAATATCAATATCAGCTCAAGTTAGTGAGGCTTATCAATTCCAATCTCTTACAAAATTCCTTAGAATAGACACACAAGTTGAGAACATTAACATGCAAACCCATACCAATTACCCAACAACTTTCATCTCTTAAACCCTATTCCATTGACTCCTTTGGAATTGGTAAGAGAAACATGGAAAAGAAAATAATCATTTCTTAGCTATCACATATATATAGTAACTATCACATATATATATATATATATATATATAATTGTACATATTGTATAGCATGCATCATACAAATATACACATGCATGTATATATGTTTGTATAACAGTCAGGTACTTAGATTTAATTTGGATACCCCTGTATATATTGTACTTATAATAGATAATTAGCACTCTTATACTTCAGGAAATTCTAATATTTAAGTTGAATTTACTTGGTAAATGGTGATTACAAAACCCAGCACTTCATCCTTCACCGGAGAAGCCCACACACCAACTTCCTGCATCATGCCCGAGCACAATCCAAACCGAAGCAATTCTGATTAGCAATGTAAGACGATAAGCACATGGAATGGTTACGAACTCATCAACATGTCATGGTTCATGTCTCTATTTCTTTATTAGCACATGATTTCTTTTAACAAGGCTTCTTTTTTATGGCAGACGATAAGCTATATGGATCATTTTGGATTGTGTTTTAGGTATGTTCTACCCCTACTTTCTCCAGTATATCGTTTTTGAGTGCCCGTTATTGTACCCCTACTTTCTCCAGTATGTTCTACCCCTACTTAGGCTCGAAAACGGCCCGCGAAGGGTCCGGAATGAGAAACGGCCCCCAAAAAAATTCGAAACCAGCACGAGCACATCGGTCGAGGGTAGATTAACTTGTAAGAACTGACGGCTCGCAAATAGGACTCCCGGTTAGAGAATTACGAGTGAAAAAATCAGATTTTTCAACACTTAGGCTCGAAAATGGCCCGCGGGGGGTCCAGAATGAGAAACGGCCCCCAAAAAAATTTGAAACGGGCATGAACACTTCGTTCGAGGGTAAAGTGACTTGTAGGAACTGACGGCTCGCAAATAGGACTCCTAGTTAGAGAATTACGAGCGAAAACATTGGATTTTTCAACACTTAGGCTCGAAAACTGCCCGCGGGGGGTCCGGAATGAGAAACAGCCCCCGGAAAAATTCAAAACAGGCACGAGCACTTTGCTCGAAGGTAGAGTGACTTGTAGGAACTGACGGCTCGTAAATAGGACTCATGGTTAGAGAATTACGAGCGAAAACATCAGATTTTCCAACACTTAGGCTTGAAAACGGCCCGCGGCGAGTCTGGAACGTGAAACGGCCCCCGGAAAAATTCAAAACCGGCATGAGCACATCGCTTGAGAGAGATTGACTTGTAGGAACTGACAGCTCGCAAATAGGACTCCCGGTTAGAGAATTACGACCGAAAACATTGGATTTTCCAACACTTAGGTTAGAAAACGGCCCGTGGGGGGCCTGAAACTTGAAACAGCCCCCGAAAAAATTCGAAACCGGCACAAGCACTTCGCTCGAGGGTAGATTGACTTGTAGGAACTGATGGCTCGTAAATAGGACTCCCGGTTAGAGAATTACGATCGAAAACATCGGATTTTCCAACACTTAGGCTTGAAAACTGCCCGCGGGGGGTCCAGAACGTGAAATGGCCCCCGGGAAAAAATTGAGACCAGCACGAGCACATCGCTTGAGGGTAGATTGACTTGTAGGAACTGACTACTCGCAAATAGGACTCCCGCTTAGAGAATTACGAGCGAAAATATCGGATTTTCCAACACTTAGGCTCGAAAACGGCCCACAGGGGGTCCAGAATGAGAAACGGCCCCCGGAAAAATTTGAAACAGGCACGAGCACTTCGTTCGAGGGTAAAGTGACTTGTAGGAACTGACGGCTCGCAAATATGACTCCCAGTTAGAGAATTACGAGCGAAAACATTGGATTTTTCAACACTTAGGCTCGAAAACGGCCCGCGGGGGGTCCGGAATGAGAAACAGCCCCCGAAAAAATTCAAAACAGGCACGAGCACTTTGCTCGAAGGTAGAGTGACTTGTAGGAACTGACGGCTCGCAAATATAACTCATGGTTAGAGAATTACGAGCGAAAACATCAGATTTTCCAACACTTAGGCTTGAAAACGGCCCGCGGGGAGTCCGGAACGTGAAACGGCCCCCGGAAAAATTCAAAACCGGCACGAGCACATCGCTTGAGGGAGATTGACTTGTAGGAACTGACGGCTCGCAAATAGGACTCCCGGTTAGAGAATTACGACTGAAAACATTGGATTTTCCAACACTTAGGTTTGAAAACAGCCCGTGGGGGGCCTGGAACTTGGAACAGCCCTCGGAAAAATTCGAAACCGGCACGAGCACTTCTCTCGAGGGTAGATTGACTTGTAGGAACTGACGGCTCGTAAATAGGACTCCCGGTTAGAGAATTACGACCGAAAACATCGGATTTTCCAACACTTAGGCTTGAAAACTGCCCGCGGGGGGTCCAGAACGTGAAACGGCCCTCGGGAAAAAATTGAGACCAGCACGAGCACATCGCTTGAGGGTAGATTGACTTGTAGGAACTGACTACTCGCAAATAGGACTCCCGCTTAGAGAATTACGAGCGAAAATATCGGATTTTCCAACACTTAGGCTTGAAAACGGCCCGCAGGGGGTCTGGAACTAGAAACGGCCCCCGGAAAAATTCAAAACCGGTACGAACACTTCGCTCGAGGGTAGAGTGACTTGTAGGAACTGACGGCTCGCAAATAGGACTCCCGGTTAGAGAATTACGAGCGAAAACATCAGATTTTCCAACACTCTGCTCGAAAACGGCCCGCGAGGGGTCCGGAACGTGAAACGGCCCCCGAAAAAATTTGAAACCGGCATGAGCACTTCGTTCGAGAGTAGAGTGACTTGTAGGAACTGACGGCTCGATATTCTGACTCCCAGATTGCTCGTATAGTTGAAATATAGGTTTAACTTAAAACGTTAACTTAAAACTTAGGAAATCAGATTCCGAGCGCCCAAATCGAGAAAATGGGCTCCGGTGTCCGTGAAACTGGACGGGTATGAGCCCATGCTCATTCCTGACTTGCGGAACTAACGGCTCGAGATTCCGACTCCCGGATTGCTCGTATAGTGAAAACGTAGGTTTAACTTAAAACTTAGAAAATTAGCCTCCGAGCGCCCCGAGAAAACGGGCTCCGTGGCCGTAAAACTGGACGGGCACGAGCCCATAATCATTCCTGACTTGCCGGAATTGACGGCCCGAGATTCCGACTCTCGAATTGCTTATATAGTTGAAACGGAGGTTTAACTTTTAAAATTTTGCTCTTAATACTTAATTTTATTTATATTTACTATATATTCATAATTTTTATAATTAAGTATTAATATTTGTTTTCCTGTTTTGTCTTCAGGTTTGAGAGCATCGGATCGATTACGGCACCCCGCCCAGCAAATATATTTGATTTTGTTTTTTTTTTTAAAGTGTATTTATAATGATTATAATTTGTTCAAACATTTGTAATGTTTTAAATGTTTTTAATATAAGACTTTGTTTTGTTATTAGTATTTTTAATTGATTGTTATAGTTGTAGATATATAATATATTCAGGTACAAATACAGGTATAAAAAAGCAGGATAAAAATAGTGAAATTTGAAAAGTTTTAAAAAAAGATTTTATTAGCATTAGCGACCGCCATTGCGGTCGCAAATGGCGGTCGCAAAGAGGAAAAAACAAAATAATAAAAAATAAAAAAATTAAAAAGAGCATTAGCGACCCCATTAGCGGTCGCAAAAGGTGTATTGGCGGCCGCAAAAAAGTTAAAAAATGAAAAATAAATTATGAAAAAATTAAACACAGAGTATTAGCGACCGTCTTTTGACCTTTTGCGACCGCCAAAAAATGATTATCAGCATTTAGAAAATAAAAAAATAACATTAGCGACCGCCATTTATACCTTTAGCAACGGCTGATGGCGGCCGCTAAAAGCGGTCGTGCTGTCGCTAATTCTTTTTGCGACGAAGTTTCCGCGGCAGCTACTTGGCGGTCGCTAAAGAGTATTAGCAACCGCCACTTGACTTTTAGCGACGGCTAATGGCGGCCGCTAAAAGTCTGTTTTCTAGTAGTGATGAGTCAATTAGCTAACTTTCTTGTGCTATAAAGAGTTTATAAACAGTCTATAAACACTCTCAAAGATCAGGTATGGCTGAAACCAACTTGTTTTAAACAGAAGAGTGCCAAACAAGACCCATGCTATAAGAAACTAAGTGTGCTATGCACACTATTTTCTTGCATTGGATGGTGACAACCACTACCTGAATAACTTTTGATTTACTATAGCTACAAACACAAACATCAACAAAAAGACTTGAGATGACTATTCACTGATAAAGAAATCGATTCATTCTTCTTCTTGTTTTTTTTTTTGTATTAATGAAAGGAAATTTATAATGCCACATTATCTACAAGCAGTAAGTTTAAGAGAGAAAGCAAAAAAAAAGTAGACTCAAAAGAAATATTCTAGACATGCAATCCCATTTTCTCACTTTACATGAAACACAAAAAGACAGTAAAAAAAATATAGGGATATGACTCAAAACTAGGAAATCATGCTCCATCCCTTGATGGAGGCATGATCCTAGTCCTTAACCTGCTTCAAATCTTCTCTTCAGGAATGACCTCTTCCCTTGATAATTCTGGCATCGTGTCGTTGGAATGGCAGCGTAATTCTCTCTTTTTTGTATGGAATTCTGCAGAGTTTTTTGTGTTGTTTTTCTCCTCCTCCTTCATTTCTTGTACCAGGTGGTGGCCTTTTAATTTATAGGCTTCTTGGAGCCATCTCCAAGGCAGTTGCTGCCCCTATGTTCTCCACTTTCCTGCCCATTTCAAAGAATGGGCTGAGATACTACACATTCCACTTTCCTGCCCATTTCAAAGAATGGGCTGAGATGCTACAAGTTCTCCACCTGTCATGTGGGTGAGTGAATGACCATTTGAATGAGTAAAACTTCCCCACTCCACGTCCTTTTAACTGTGCATTTGCAAAAGGCAAGGCCCCCCTCATATCATTGATGACATGTAAATTAATGATTGTGCCATCACATGATTGATGGTCATATATTCATATTGGCCCATATGTAATGGCCCACCCATAATCTTAGGGCAAAGGACCTAAACCCAATATTACATGGTCACAAAAATTGGTCTGGACCTAAATTAATTGGTCTCAACTTATTGCCACATGAATTTAAGAGTTTGATGGGTCATGGGAAATTAATTGGATATATAGAGATCCATTACTAGCCATTGGATATAACAGGTGCCCAATTACTAACTTGGGAGTGAGCCCAATGGCTAAATGGATTGAAACATGTCAACACATAACTGAGCCCAATACATAGCTGGGTTTAGGCCCATCTAAACAGGTCCCGCAACAATGGGTCTTATATCCCATAGATCGTCATTTTTAGCCTATGTCAAGCCTAGGCTAGAAATTAGCTTTGGCTTAGACCAAGATTGGTCACATACTTGGTCCTGCTCTACTCAATCAAAATTGGCCATATGGACCAATTCATATGGCTCAGGCCAGAAGCCACAAATTGGCATTAATTCATACTGGCTCAGGCCGGAAATTGGTCACAGATTGGCATGGATTAATTCATATGGCTCAGACCAGAAATTGGTCACAGATTGCAATGGATTAATTCATATGGCTCAGGCCGAAAATTTACCAGAAATTGGCCTTAATTCATAATGGCTCAGGCCATAGATTGGCATGGATTAATTCATATGGCTCAGGCCATCGTCAACAAAGGTTGGTCTCATGGCCTGGTTCAGAAATTGACTTGAGCCTGGCTCAACCAAAATTAATCATGTGGTTTAAGTCAGGCATAGGCTAGAAATTAGCTTTGGCTTAGACCAAGATTGGTCACATACTTTGGCTAGAAATAACCCTCCTCTACTCAATTAAAATTGACCGTATGGACCAATTCATATGGCTCAAGCCAGAAATTGGCTACAGATTGGCATTGATTAATTCATATGGCTCAGGCCATAAATTAGCTTGGGCTTCATTGAACCTGGTATGATATGGTTATAAAGGTTGGCTTGAACATATATTAATCATATTAATCTCCCTCGTGAATCCAAGAGATCTTGACGGGACCCACCAAATTCATCAGGGTACAACTCCATGTCATGCAGTAGTTGCCAATCATTGGCTTGGGGATGGGTCCGATGGCTAAACTGATTTAGTCCCACTTGATCAAGATCATGCTAAGCATTGATGATGATATATATATATATATATATTTTTATCTTTCAACAGATATAATTTATATTTACAAACTCTATTTTGGGACGATCAGGCACTAAACACCCTAAGAACAACAAGATGTGTCTTTCTTAGAGAAAGGTCGAACAAAAAGGAAGAAAACTAGGATATTAAAATAAAGATTTTACAATAAAATCCCCTTGAATTTAATATAGACAAAAAGGGATTCAAAAGATATGTATCAACTACAATTGTCCTACATCCCTTTTTTGTTTTTATGAAAAGCGAATATCCCCACTTGCGCACATACACAAGCGGGATATGATCTCTATTCTTCTTCTTCTTCTTAGTTATATAGTGATAATGCCGCCCATGCCAGATTCTAAAAAAACAATCTTTATTTTTTTTTTTTTGAATGGTTGTCAACCGATGATGGAGATTGAATGGTGACGATGGGTGGAGTCAAAGATCAAACTGAAGGAAGATGTGAGAGATGAATCTCGGTTGCACTTATGAAGCTGATTTAGGTGGTTCGAGTTGGGTTGGTGGGGAAGGAGGATGCAAAAGGGATAAGACTAGATGATGATGGCGGTAGAGGTGGTTTCAAGATGGGCAGTGTTTGTGCACAAGAAGACGCTGCTGAGGAGTGGATTGCAGAGGCCAAAAATGGAAGGAGAGAAAAGAAATAAATGGAAAAAAAAAGTAGAGAGAAAATATGGGTTCAAAAAAGAGAGATGCGAGTTATGTAGATGATGGTGAAACTCCATTGGTTTGGTTGTAAGCTTGTTTAGGTTGGCACGAGAAAGAGGTATCAGGAAAATGATGGGTTCAAATGACTACATGTGGGAATGGAGTATTTTCAATGACAAGCTACCACTTGTATCCATATATAAGACCGTTGAGGTAACGAAGGAAAATATCGTGTAGGTAAGGGGTTAATTGGTAGAGGTGGAGGAAGAAGAAAAAACAATGAAGGGGGATATAATTGCCGCTCGTATATGCGATAAGCTGGATATCGCCCATTGGCAAAGTAACAGAAAAAATAACCAAAAGACCCTGAGACTAATATTGCGGATACATACTTTATCTGGAAAACTCTCTATTGAAATATAAAGTTTAACGTAAGAGATACTCGTGATTTGCGCAACCCTACAAATAATGCACTTTCATCATGTATTAAGATAGATATTCATTAACCTTATCTCTAGGTTCATTAGTCCGGAAAAAACCACAGGGTAAAGATGAACACACGACATATATAGAGGAAACTGCCTACTTTATTGATTTCATTATTCATAAGGCAAGGACCAATTACTTTCCTTGCCATTCAACATTTACATGCACTCCCCATACGAGCTGTCTATTCTACTACTCATGTTGACACACTCGATCATTTATTCATATTTTTTTAGATGCACATCCTCTCTTTCATACATATATATGAAACTAGATTAGAACCCGGCAAAATCCAAAATAGACTGGAAGGCGCGACCGCTTCCTTCACTCTCCCTCTCCTGGCTTCCTTTCGGCCCCTCAACTATGCCAGCATCACGTTGCGCATTCAAGACCTCTCTCACCTCTGTTTCGGGTGCCTTGAAGAACATCTCCCTCTCCGCCTTGTTCATCTTATTATAGATGTTGTCTCGCCCTACACACGGCCGCCATAACAACAACAACAACCAATCAAACTTACAACCAAAACAAAAACAGATCGAGATTTTCATGTTTGTATTGATAGTAACATACCTGCCAGCTGGTGTTCCTGGTTTTGTTCGGCATTGATCCCGAAGCAGAGGACGCGCAGGTCCTGACCGCGGTCAGCAACGATTGCGGAGGGATGACCTGGCGGAAGGACCAATCCGTTGCCATCTGACAGCTGCGCGCTGAGTCTCTGATAAGAGACGGACTCTTCCTGCGACTCTCTTCCTTCTCCACTGCGACCAGAGCCGTAAGGGGACACAAGCTCCCAATAGCCCTTACCATCAACGACCAATGCCACTTTAAATGCCTTTGAGTTGTAATAAGGTTCTAGCATCGACCCCTGCGATGTTCATTCAATTTTGTGAGTAGAAATGTACAAATTTAAGGATGAAATTACGTCAGTTTAAGAAAGATTTAAGAGAAAGGGGAAAAAGAAATGGAAGTCAAAGGAGAAGCCAAGCAGTATTAATATTGAGGAGCTTACGCCGCGAATGATTGCATAGGAAACAGAGATTTTTTGGGCTTGCAGTGCCGGATAGTCGTTAGAGTCAACCTCGTATATCTGTCCGTGCTGGTTAGAGTAGGTAGGGTGCTTTTCGAATAGGTTGAAGGGTCCTCTCCATCTTCCTCCATGAGTACGTCCCCCCTCGGAAGACGACGATGCTTGTTGGACTATCTTCCTAATTTTCTCCTGTGGAACACTTAAGAAGGCCCCCTCTTGGTTCTCCCCAAACACCTTCCTCACCTTCTCATATTCTGTCTGGAGATGGAACACACAGCAGATTGTGGTTGAGAGAGAGAGAGAGGGAGGGAGTCGTTTAATAGACTAAGAAAATTAAATGGGGCTTGTTCAAAATGCAAAATATGAGAAGGTGACTTCTTACATTGAATGCAGCTTCTAGGATATTCTTGCTAAAGCTCATATAGTAAGATTCGGGGTTGCGACCTCCGATGCCAAAGAATGGCTACAATAACCCAACAGAAAATTAACATTTAAATTCAAGAAATAATGTTAAAAATGCAGGGTAAATTTAATGAGCCCAAACTCGTCTAAAATGACCATAAGATCCATGCTGGTAAACTTTACCTGGACTTCTCCCGGAACCGATATTGTTTCCAAGAGTCTTGCAATGAAGAGCTGCTCCTTGTTGTCTCTGTTGATTATGTAGAGTGTCGTTCCAGCGTTCTACCCTCAGGATATCTCCTTTGCGTAGATTGTAGGACCTCCCTGTTTTCTTTGCGCAAGAGAGTGATGGTTGCGCTTCCTACACCAACCAACAATTACAACATGAGGCAAGTTTGGAGTAAAATAAATATTATCAAATAAAATAATAATAATAATAATAATAATAATACTAATAATAATACACTCTAATCGCACTAAATGAATGAAAAAAAAAAAACTAATATTTTTGTCCTCTAGTAATTTTACTTTTGACTCCTCCTTTTCTAATCTCTTTACCATCTACTTCACTCAACTCCTTGCAGAAGTAAAGAAACATGCTCTAGGGCTAGAAACAGAGATAAAATAAATTAAATACCAGCAACAACGAAGAGAATTTCATCAGTATCACAATGGGTTGGCACAAGGGCAGCATTAGGATTAGCCTCTAAGACAGCAAGTCGGTAATTCTCGATCCCTCGTAGCAAATGAGACCGCTTTGTAAACCTGTCAAGAATCCTAAGGTTCCCTTCTTGAGTCTTCAATGGAGTCCTGAAGCTTTTTTCGTCGAAGAAGAATGGATTATTTCTCGATTGCTCGCTTTCTGGGAATTCGTCTCCCTCTCCATATTTCTCTCGGCACCTAAGCATGCAACGCTCTCTATCTTGTGGTCGCTGTTGCTGTCTGCACTGAGACACGCATCGCTCCCAGTCGTTGTTGCTGGAAAGGGCCAAGGAAGCAGAGAGAAGGAAGAGGAGGAGAGGAAGCAGAGTAGCTAATTTCGCCATCGTCCAAAGGCTAGAAAGAGAGGCTTAGCTATGGATGGAAGAATTAATGACTTATGTCCTGCAATTTATAGAGAGAAAAAGGAGCAAACAAACGAAGATGGGGGGAAAACAAATGCGTGAAAATGTGGCGAAGCGAGTTTGCATGCACGGCGACGTGTGCGCAAGATCGGTCTGTGGACCGCGGGCGTCGTGGCTTTCGCATGCTGTGTGGACAGATTGATCGACTTAGGAGACGCGACAAAAGAAGAAAAGTGTCTCTCGTATCCTCTTCAGGGCTTGACTCACGACGAAATTGACGAGTTCGAGCCTTCGCGAATATCTAATAAGTCCAAGACTCAGTCGACTCAGCGTCTCAGAATGAATGAGAAATTGCAGATGGCGCATTCACGCGGGTTACTCTTTTTTATCGCTTCATGGAGGAAAATGATGGAATCTATTTCGCCCGATTTGCATGCATAAGGCCACATGTTTTGTTGTATCAGATTGTTGATATCCATTGCTTTTAAGTCAAGACATTGCATGTTAATCAGAAATTACGTACATGTTTCAAAGTGTGCCTGTTTTGACAGCTTTAAATAGTAGAAATTACATGTTTCAAGCAAAAAGAACAAATTCAGAAATTACATTTGACACATGTACGTATGTATCCAATTACAACTTTTTTTTTTTTTCCTGGGCTACATTGTGGGCATTTTTGAGGAACCTGCAGCAAATAAAATTTGAGAAAACCATGAAAACCTAAATCTTTTACAGGAAATTGTTACTATTTTCAGGTTTAAAATATCGAAATCGTAATCTTGATTCATTTGCAAATATTGACGACTTTTATATTTTCTTCAATTTCTTTACATCTGAATATAGTTTAAAAAAATAAATTAATATTTTATTATATTATTGTATTATCGTGCTGATATGTCTGGTTCAATCAGAATGAAACGCTAGTGGTCTCGGTTCAATAAATCTCTTCTGTGACTGAATGGTCGATCAAATTCAAAAGCATTTATGCAAAAGCTTTCTTGCCATCTTTGTTTTATATGTTAATAACTAGATGAGTACTATACGTTGGTTGAGTGGTGCAGGCATCTCGATATCACAAACAAGTCAGAGTCGGTCCCAGATTTTTTACCACCATCTCTTCATCCAAACAGATTATAATGGGTGTTTGTAACCGAGTTCAGACGTGTTAGGAAAGGGAAACTCTGCATGCACCGATGGATCCAACGGCTCCCATGGGGAGCCCGGGCCCCGGGCTCCCCATCGGTGCTTGTAGCACAACTGGTTAGGAAAAGTCCAGTGAGCGCGGGGTTCAGGGTACTACTCATGGACCAGGATAGCCTGAGCCCCTACCGGCCCAACCTAAATTAGGCCAGACTTTGACCTTTTGTTTAATTTAGTACTCAGGCTGGAGTGGGACATTTTATTTCGGGGCATTTAATAGATGGGTCGGGCTTGAACTCAGCTGTAGAGAGCCCAAATCCCAGCCCAGCAGCCTGATTTAGAAAATAGGAAAAATATAAAGCAAGGGGATTCACGCAGTAGTAGTCAAGACCAAACCATACGAGCTACACTAAAGATTAGGGCTTGTCAATCGTGCTGTGTTAATGAATTCGTGTTAGAATTAATCACCTCAACCTGTACAGGGCCCATTAAATAAACGGGTCCAAAAATCAAACACGAATACGACACAATTATTTAATTAGCTCACAACACGACCCGTGTAACCCTTTAAATATATTAGGTCATTTCGGACCATGCTAGTTAACACACACAACCCGCACTATCAGCCTGTTTAGCGCGTTAATTATTTATAAAGTGACTCAGTGTCCATCTGATTATATTAAATAACCTGAAATCTAAACAGGTGAAAAATAAGATATTTCCTAGTTTGTCGTGAAAAATAAAATTGCCTCTTAGTTTGCCACCAATGATCACAGAGCAATCTATATTCCATAGCATGTAATAACAACTATAATAAAAATCCAATTACAAAAACAAGTCAGTAATTGTACCGGTTTGGCAGGTAGTTAATGGGTTACTGGTTCTATTCGTTAACGGCCCGCTAATTTAGCATACTAACGGGTCTGATCCGTTAATGACACGAACCCGTTAATAGATAACCGAAACCCGTTATTATCGTGTGGGTTCATGTCGTGTTACGGGTCGTGTGACATTTTGACAGCCCTACTAACGACTTACGTTTTTTAGCTCTCTTCTTAAATTGTATATTAATCTCGAGCTGGGCTCGGGCTTACAGATTTTCATGCGGATAGAGCTTGGGCCGGCTCGTTACAGCTCGATTCGGTGCCTTGCTAGGCTTGGACATACAGTTTAGAACCCGGGCCAGGCCTGGATATTCTGGGCTGGGCTCAAACACACACCTGGTTGTGCTTCAAATTCAACTCCAGCAATCTCAAAGATGAACACATGCCTGGCCCGTTTGAACTTTGAAATATATGTGTGGCCTTTTTCTGCAAGATATACTAGTTGAACTAGGTGGCTAGCTGATCTAATTTTCCCTTATTCTACTGTCTTATGTATTAGCTAGATACCAAATGTTGATCAGATGATAGATTGGTCACAAGAGAAAATGATCATTTGTCGGCAAATCTATACCTTTTAAGTCTCAAACCTATAAATCAAGGCGAATTTGGACTACGTGTCAAACCCCTAAACCGTATCACCGTTAGAGGACCGCGTCTTGGGGCGGGGCGTGATCTGGGGTCCACCGAAGATGACTAATAATGATGTTTTCCCCACACCTAGATCCACATGATTCCGCATGTAAGGAATATCTGCATGAGTTTTCATCACATTTCAAACAAATTTCAGCGGCGGAAGCTTGTGTAATATCAATGATCAATATCCCCACACCTATCTTGAGACCAGCATGAGTCAAATTTCATAAGCCCATTGTTACTCTGAACCCAACCACCTCACTACAAAAACCGCTTCTAATTAAAAAAATATCATATTTTAAATTTATTTTAATTTTTTCAACTCAATATAATTTATATAAAAATACATTATTTCAAGTTTCTACTAAGATTTCAAAGTTTTTAAGTATTAATTATTTATTTAGATTTTCAATTGTTTGATTTCTAAGAAAGCACATTATTCTGTGTTTCATAATTAGGACACAGGACATAGCATTCTTTCTATCCGTCATTATAAATTTAAGTGTATAAGGTTTTTATTTTTGAGAGATATTTTTATTATAGATTTTCTATAATATAAACATATGAAATCAAAATCGATTTTTCTTATTTCTATCATAAAATTAAATGATTTTTTTTTGTATGACTTCAATTGTCCGCGCGCTAAGCACAGGAGCATTTTGCTGGTCAATATGAATTATGCTAAAAACACAAGATGAGCTTAATTAGGTAATCTAGAATAGAACAACCACAAATTCAATGGAAATCCAGCATACATGCATGTCATGTAATTATAGATGATTAGTTGCCTTAAGTCCAAATTTAGCTAAAACTCCTCATGATCCTCAAACCCACACTAGATCTCTAGCTATCCACCAAAATACTGATGAAACTCCAAACCCTTAAAAGGCCCTTACACCACAAACTAAAGGAATTAGGGTTAAGAAGGCTTTCATGCAAAAAACCTAACAATTAAAACTCTAAACAAGGGAAAAGAATTAGAGAAGAAATTAATTGCTAGCCAATTGAGATAAAAAGAGAAGAATTAGAGAGAGGAAGGAGCTTGATGGAGAACGAAGATGATCAATGGTGAGTGGAGCTTGAATTGGACATTTTCTAGTAGAAATTTGATGGAACCATTGGAGCTTGAATTGGACATTTTCTAGTAGAAATTTGATGGAGTCTCTTGGTCTCTTGAATATAAGGAAGAAGAAGAAGAAAATAAGAGAACAGAGATGAGAGATGAGAGAAAGAAAAACCATGGAGAGGAGAAACGAAATGACATATGAGTGTGGTGTACTTATGTGATTTTCTAGTATTTATAAGAAGGGTTTTAGCTCTAAAACATGAGGAAATGAGGTTTTGCGAGGAATTTTGTGCATCAAGTGGGAGTTTCCTCTAAGAAAGAAAGTTTTCCAAAATGACGTCCTCTATCCAGGAAGTCCAAAAAATTACAAAATCTCTAAAATTGAGAAAACTCTTAACACTCATAAAATTACAAATAGTTATTTCTGGGCTCCTAACTTGGTTCGAAACCCTCCAAGACTATCTAAATACTAATTTCTCTCTCTCTCTCTCTCTCTCTCTCTCTCTCTCTCTCTCTCTCTCTCTCACACACACACACACACACACAAAATAGAGGATTTTATGGGTAAAAACCCCATAGGACTCCATACCACTGATGAGGTCCCAGTGGCACCATATAGACGGGAGGGGTCTTCTTGGTGCGTTTTTGTCATGTTTTTGTCATTTAGCGATATAGTCGATGTTGGCCATTCTGATGGTCGATATCAACCATTCTGTGATAGTTGCTTTCGATTTGCAGAACCAAAGTAGAAACTTGGCTTTTCTCTTTTAGTTGTTGGTGCTGCTCTAGAGCGGTGAATGCGGTGGATGGGGCCAGGGGAGGGAGGATACGAATTAAAGAATGGAAGGCGGCGAGCATGGGGTTATCTTTGTCGGAGGAGAAGGGAGGATCGCCATAGAGGGATGGGAGGGGAGGGGAGATGGAGGTGAAGTTGTAGGCGGGAATGAGAAAGAGGGCGGGGCCAAGGACCTGCAGACCCAAGGGGAGTGAGAGGAGGCGAGGGCGTAGGATCTGTAGGTGGACCTGCAGATTCGTCTTTTTTGTTTTGTTTCGCGATATGGTTGATATCGATCATTCTGTTGTGTTCAACAAATAAGACAGTTACATATTGAAGAAAATCTGACCGACGGAATGGTCGATGTCGACCACCCGCAAAATGATAAAAAAAATTAAAAGAGTCACATGAGGACCCCTCCCGTGTCCAACGTGATACGGGGTCTTGGTAAGACGTATGGGGTCCTACGGGGATGTTTCCCATAAATTTCTCAAAAAACTAATTATTCATTAAAAAGTTTATTGGATACTAAACACATAATTCAGGGGTCAGGGTATTATAGCACGTTAATAATTATGAGGTGGATCACACTTAGATCAAAGTGAAATTTGACCGTGGTGGGTCTTCTCAATTACAATCTTGGGCTCCAATTAGAATTGTACCCATGTGTTAATGATAATTGAATTGTAATATTTGTGCATAGTCATATTTGATTGTACTCATCCACGAACCATATTCATAAATGAGGAGTGAAAACAAACGGTAAATGATAATTTTCTTATGAAAATTTTCTAACACCTAACAATTATAACCTCCCCGGAAGGCGTCAATATAGAGGATGCTTGGAATAGACCACGGTTTCAAGTCCATTCACTACTTCTACTTTTTAGATATCTTTGGACTCCAATTTCTTAATTCAAACCAATCAAACCTTTATTAACTCATTAAACTCCAAAATATTTACTTTTAAATGTCCTAAACAATCATATATTTTCAAATATATGAAGATTTTACATATGTAATTCAAATTGTTTAATGTTTACTCATATGAAAATAGTAGTTTCAAACAAACATGGTATATATTGTATTTCAAATATGTTCACATATCCAAATTTTACATATGTAAATACCATTTTCATATCCCATAAGTTTGTTGCGGGGTTCTTCATGTGCAAAGGGGAATAGTCCTATTGGGGAAAAAATCCCACGGGGATACCCTCGCCATAAAATAAAATAAAATAAAATAAAAAATGACCCTTATGAAAGGTTGATCTATAAATAACTTCATTACCTTATTTAACTCTTCCTGCCTAAAAGACAAATAGGTTGGATTCATCTTGCTTAATATCCTTTATCTTGGGAGTTCCTTGCTGGCATCCCCACTGCTGCAGCTTCAGTCATCATTACTGCTGTTACAAGTATCACCATTGACGATCTCTCTGCTGATCAGTTGATCTGGAAATCAAATCCAGATAAAGGACTGTCTTTCAAGGAAGCGTGGCAGCTGACTCGATCTAGAAGACACTCCACGGTTTGGGCTTCTTGGTCTCCCCTTATCTGGAACTCTTTTCTTCTCCCAAGAGTTTCCTTCTTTGCTTGGAGATTGTTGCATGGCAAGACCCCCTCTCAAGATTGGGCCCAAGCTGCAGGTTTCAGCCTTGCCTCTCGCTGTTATTTATGCAATTCTGAGCAGGAAACCACTCTTCATCTCCTCTTCTAATGTGCTTTTGCCACTTCCATCTGGAGTTGGATTCTAAAAAACTCTGAAGTTACTTTGGCTGGCCCTCTCACTCCTACCAAGCTATGGAAAGCTCTATCCTTTAATAGTGACAAATTGGCTTGCAAAGGGGCTGCTTCTTTATTTTTCTCCACTACTTTTGCTCTATGGAATTGTAGAAATGATCACCTATACAGAAACTCTAGAGTCTCTCAGACGAAGGTCACCAAGTACCTGATTGAACTTCTCAAAGCTTCTCTCAAGATAGTCAAGCTTTTTTCTGGTAGACCTCTCCAAGATTTCTGTAATTTTTTTGTCTGCTGTCCCTTAAGGGACCTCAGCTTTACTTTTCTTTTGCTTCTTTCACTTTTAGTTTGGTGGTAGTATTTTTGGCTTCCTTCTTTTGGGTTGTATAGCTCCTCTCCCCTCCCCCCTTTTCTAATACAATTTGCCATTAGCAAATAAAATAATATCCTTTATCTATTTTTTTTTAAGAAAATACCAAAATAATTGGAAAAAAATGAGAAATTTTAAGGTGAGACCCACTCAAATTAGGAGGAAATATAACCCATGATATAGTGAAGAGTCTTTCTCATTGACATTCTGACCTTCAATGAAAAGCGAGCCACGCTTATGCTTAAAATACTCAGTTTCAAAACTATTACTATTTGTAGTAGCAATTTTTTCATTTCTATTTTTATGCCTATCCTTGAATGTTTAGATATTATTCAATAAAATTTTTAATTCAAATACATTCACCACAAATTCATGTTAAGTTCTTATTTTTTACATTATATTTTTCATTTTTTGAACATCAACACCGATAAAATTCTAATTATGATCAGTTTATCTGACAAATTATATTTTTAAATTCTTAACACCTATTAATGTTTGATAAGACAATGTGATAAGACTGATTCCTGTAAAAAAATTTATTTCTGGTATATATACATATGCATGCTTTAAGCGAAGGTGGTCAAACAATCTTTTGTTAGATTGATCATGCTTAAAACTCCTTTTTTTTTTACTTAAACGTAAAATTGAATTAAGAAGGGAGAGGAAGGACTGGTAAACCAGCACCAAGAAAACACAACCGTGACTCCTAGAAGAGGCCAAACTGATTAGGAAAAGAAGAAAAAAACGATATAAAGAGCTGAAACCAACCATTACAAAACTAGCTTCATTTTCGAATTATGTGCCTTTAGAAAGCCTATGATTATGTCTTTTGATTGTTACTTATGAACTTAACATTCTCCCTATTACTTTACTACTTTAAGAATTTTATTTTTCATAAAGAATGCTATTTTAGATCTTAGATAATCCAGATATACAAATCTAAATGAATGAAAATAATTTTTTTTTATATTGTGAATTTATGTAAAAATTCATAGAAAGTAAAATAATGATATATATAATATTTATACTTATATTGTCTGTGCTAAATGCTAATCACAAGCATGTTTTGATAGTTTAAAATTAAAGGTAAGTTTTCCACATATAGCATCAACACCATTTTATCACATTAGGATGAATTATATCGGTATACATGTGGCGGACCAAGACAAAACAAAAAGATTTTAACTTTATCTCTTTTAAACAGACGAATATTGCTTGGTTGGTTTGAACATTAATGCATTTTCCTATATCATTTTTGTCCGAACAGCAGGTAAGATATCTACAGTGGGGTGGCCGTCTCTGCCAATGGACCGCGCGCACCCATCTCCTGGCATGCAAGATCACCGAGCCGGATCGCCTTGAGTGATCTCCAACATGCTTCCATGACTGGGATGTGTCGAAATCTACCATGAGACCTACTAGTTGAAAATCTGGATCGTTCAAAAATGAATGTCACCAACTCAAGTGACATTCTCAAGACTCAAATTTTACTTCAATAAGAGTTAGTCCCACACTAAGATTCAAAACATTAAGTGATAACATGATTAATATATATATCCTGTAAGGACCGTCTTTACGGTTTACGGTACGGACTACCTATTGGGGTCCACTGTGAGACCTCACTAGTCATGGGACAGAGGGGGATTAAAAGATCTAACTGTGGTCAACTTACATATTAAATTTGAAGTCAATCTAATACCTCTAATCCCTTCATACATGAGTCTTTTCCTATGTGGACAAATGGCGTGATGGCGACACATAAGCCAGTTTCCCACGTATACCAGACGATTCAAACCCCTTTAGCACCAACATGAGTTTAATTTCGGACATATAAAAGGAAAAATAGGGCTGCTTTGTAAATTTTGAAAACAATTTCCTCTTCTCAAAATATAGACTAATCCTTTTCCCTAGGGGTGTACATTGGGTTGAACCCGTGGGTTTCAGGTCGAACCAGATCCGATCCGACCACATTTATATGGGTGAAAACCCACCCGAACCAGACCCGTTTGGGTCACGGGTTAGTTGGGTCACAATTCAGACGGATCACGGGTCGAGTTCGGGTCAAAAAGAAATTATAAAGAAAATGATGTGGATCCTGTGAGGCCCACTTTTGCTGTATTAAATTGGTAGTGCTGCAGCTTGTGGAGGAAACTCAAATCAAGCTCAAGACACAATGCACACCATCTAATGATATCATTGAAACCCAATCGATCAACTGAAGACTAGAAAGGGCCGAGAAAATTTTATATTTTCAGTCCAAATTTCGGATCCCATGGTACAACACAACACCCACCCATTGATTTGAGATATGGGCCATATGGCCAAGGTGGCTGGCATGGTCCACATGTGACATCATCATAAATCACGATTGTCTTATTTTATTCAATACTGATTACTGATTTCATCACCCGTCTTTCTGATGTTAGAATAATGCACACTATAGATTTAAGATGGCTAGCTACAGGTGTGACCATGTGACTGACTAGTGACAACCACAAAACCATCAATATGTCCAAACCCCAAATCAATAGGAGAAGTGGAGAACTATAACTAGTTAACTACTAATAACATTCCCAAATTAACTCAGTGGGTTAAACCGTTAAAGTGTTCTTCTTGAAGGTAACACTATGGGAAAGACAGTAAAAGCACATCATCTTTATTTGAGAAATGGATGAAATTCCATGACCACTGTTATAAGATCTATAGGTAAGGAATTAAAAGCAAAGAAAAACATAATTAGCCAATTGTACAACCAACCCATCTTTTGGCTAATATAGAAAATCCATGGCATTCATAGGAGGTAATATCAGTATGAGACCAATATAATAACTCAAATATTTAGAAATTGATCGGTGAACTACATCTAAGAAAAATTAAAACCACATCCTAACAAGTGGGCATTCCTCTTGGATTTTTATCCTTGGTCTTCTACATGAAAGAAAAAAAAAATCGGATTCACGGGTCACCCAGGTAACTCGACCCGTGAGACCCGTTAACCTGTACCGACGTCACGGGTCGGGTTGGGTCGAGCACCGAAAATCTGGGTGGAGTGACCCACCTATTGACCCACGGGTCGGGTCGGGTCACGGTTAATGTTGTACACCTCTACTTCCCCCAATCCATCTGAAAGGTACATCCATAGCGGGCCCACTTACTTTAAAATCTCAACCGGTGAAAATAAATCACTCTCTTATGTGGAATTTTGCAGGATTTTTTTTTTGGCTCTAGTGTAAAAATTAGCAAATAAAATACACTCAGAAAAAGTATTATAATAAAATTATGGCTTATCCACCATAGAGCCCACCTATTTAAAATCTGAACTACTGCTTATAAAAGAACGTCTTTCCTTGCATAGAATATTTTTAAAAAATCAGCTAACTATATTTTCTGCCCATGATAAGATTTATCACGCAGAACACACTTGAATAAATATTATAAGAAAATTAAAGGTTATATTTATAGTGTGTCTAACTAATTTAAAATCAAATTAACCGTTTTCTTTTTTTGACTAAAAGGCAAGACATGTGTATTGAAAATTAGAAAGGGCCAGGCAAAGCCCCACAAAAAACAAAATCAATCTTAAAGTGGCTCTATTTTGTACGTGTAGAATATGATAAATACCTTTTTTAATAAAAGAGATATATTTATAAGAGTCATAAAGATATAGACTATGAAGTATGGACATACATAAACAGTTGAAGAGAGGGGTCCATCCACTGTGGAGGTAAGAAACATAAATTTTTATGCGGCTCTTCAGTAGTTCAGTGTGCCCTTCTCCTATCATGATTAAAATTCTGCAAGGACGGTATAAGAAAGAAGCATTTATTTTGGCCGGTTAGTTTTTTAATAGATATGTCCTGCATACTTGCAAGTTTCTCATGAGTTTGAGCCTCAAAAAGGTCCTCACCTATTAAAGATGTAAATTGCTCAAAATAAGTACCCCATCATTAAATGGTTCTCACCAAATTTTACTCTAAATGGAGATGGCGGGGTGTTAGGCTAGTCATGTATGAACATTGTGGTGGAACCCGGAGCCCCCCCCGGAATTTTTGAAAATCCCTTTGACATTTTATAATATTTTATATATGGCCCATCCAAAATTCACAGAAACCCTTATTTAAGTATTTTGAAAACTACATGTGATTTTTATATACTGCCCTCCCAAAAAAATTTTCTAAATAGCGCCCCCCCCCCCGGGAAGAATTTCTGGGTCCACCCTTTGCAGAGGCGGACCCAGGATTTTCGTTTAGGTGGGGCTAAACTTTTGCTATAATTTTTTCACATCAACAATAACAAAAACATATATATATATATTCCATGTAAATAGACGCAAAATATTTAACTATAACACTATGAGGCTATTGAATCAAGGGTTGGAATAATATAATGGCCCTGATTCTATGCCTCACCCCTATCCATGATAACAAATTTCCATCCCACCTAACCCCCCAAGTAGTAGCCATCAATTTACGTGGGTCCCATGAGCTGGACCAGATATGAACAGTATATCCCATAGAAGAAAACTCACTATTCCTCTACAACTCCTGCAATTTTTCCTCTTTTTCTCTTGAGAGCCCCGCAGTACTTTGTGAATTCCCACCAGAGTAAAACTCACACTTTGAGGCTGTGGAATCATGGGTTGGAATAATCTAATGGCCCTGATTCTATGCCTCATTCCTATCCATGATAATAACTTTTCATCTCACCAAACCCCCCAAATAATAGGCATCAATTTAGACGGGTCCCATGAGCTGGGCCACACATGAACATCATGTCCCATAGAAGAAAATTCCATTTTACTTCTTCTCCAATTTCTCCTCTTCTTCTCTTGTGACTTACAACCAATTCATCAAAGTCTTTACCTTTTCATCCATAGAATCAAAACCCAATGCAGAAACACCTCAATCCATACTGCCACAAAAACCCGACAAAAGAAAACTACAAAAACAATGAGAATAAAAAACTCCAGAAACTCTCACCTCATGGCTTTCTGAAATTCCAGCTACTGCATCAACAAACGCGGTCCCAAAACCAGTCTTCGGATCGATCTAGACGAAATTGAGCGCGAAAAGAACAGTCCCCAAAATCCCAGAAAAATACACCCAATAAGAGAGCTTCTGCTCTCCGAGATCGAACGCGGCCGAATCCTCGCCGCCGACGGGAAATCCATCTGGTGAAGCACTAATCTCCTCTTCCGCCTCTCTGATCGACGTTCCCACAAGAAATCTCCCTCGAAATCACAGAGGAGCTAAGGAATTAGGGTTAAAGAATGAGGATTTGGGGAGATTGGGGGTTTTGGAGTGGGGTTTTGGGAAGGGAAGGATGGATGGAACCCTAACGGTGTGGGAAATGCCGTTAGAGCGGTGGAAGGAGTAGGAAGAGAGAGGGGAGATTATCAGCAACAGCTTTAACTTGCGACTGATCAATTCGCTAAAGATCTCGAGTGCTCCTTTTATGTAAACAACATGCTCGTCTTCCTCCTCTTTCCCCTCGTCATCGTCCTCCTCCTCCTCACTGGTAGCAGCAGCGGCATCCCTTTGTTTCTTCACCCAAGAAAGTTCAACTCCCAACCTCCCAGCAATCCTCATCTGCAACTTCCTCGAACTTGAATCACATATGCCCTTTTGATATAGGGCGAGGATTTCATTGATGTGGGGCGTGGGCCAAGGCCCAATACCTTCTGAAGAGGAATTTGGAATTTAACCTGGGGCGACCGCCCCAGGTCATGAATACGTCGGTCCGCCTCTGACCCTTTGTACGAAAGGCATGAATTTTAGTAAAAAAACTTTCAAGTATATTCTACCTAACAAATATCAAGTGGGCTTAAAATATATTAGATTAAATTTGGGGAAAAAAGCATCATACCTACCTGTACTTTGGTATTTGTGACTAAACCTACCTGTAGTTTGAGTTGACATGCAAATACAAACGGCCGTGATGGAATATAGGAAATGGCAAAATTACCCTTCCGTATATAAAGTCTCTACTCATGTGGTCGGTTCATTTTCCCATTTTCCTCTTGTTGTTAGGGTTCACAAGTGTCTGGCAATTTTGGGCGATTTTGGCTGAACTCCCTCATCTTTCGTTAGGGTTTCCCATTCCATCGTCCCCATCTCTCCACATCCCTAGAAGTCCCTCATCTCCACCTCCGACAACCATCTTCCTTCACCGTCCTCAACAGAACTCTCCATCTCACACCACAGACGGACGCAACACCTACTTCCTCCTCCTCGCGCCGCCGGAAGCCTCCCCCTGCGTAGGTACATACCTCCATCCTCTGCCCCTGCAATCCGCCTGCACACACGCATCATCAGTGCACTGCAGCCCAGCCCATCTGTCTTTTTTTCTCCCTTTCCTCTCTTCCTTCTCTTTCCTTCTCCCTTCTTTTTATTTCCTCACGTCATCTTCCCTTCCTGTCTTCTCTTCCTCTCCCCACTTCTCCTCCCCTGCATCTCCTTCCTTTCTTTCTTCCCTCCTTTCCCCTCCCTCTTTCTTCTGTTAGGTATTTTTGTATTGGCTAATTCATGTTGGACAAAACTTTAGGAGTCTTTGTGTTGTATGTTTTATTTAGAAAAGAACTCCGAAGATAGAAGAGGGAAGGACTCCCAGAAGAAAATCCCAAATGGTTTAGAAGAAGAAAGCTGGATGAAAAGAGTTCTGAATTTCCGTATCTCATCCAGCAAGGAGTCCGCTCGAGCGCTCTCACCTTCGCTCGAGCGACCGCGAGACAGAGCCTCATCCGCTCTAGCGGTTGAAGAGTTCGCTCAAGCGAACAGTGCGCAGAATTTTGGGAAAGTCTCCTTTTTGCACGAAACTGTTTCCTTTTGAGACTCTGTTTTCCTAGTCTGAGTCCTACTTGTGTTCTAAGTATTAGGCACAAAATTGGGGCTATATATAGGGTGTTACTCTCACCCTATAGACACACATCACTCTCATTAATCTAAGTCAGAGAGACCATAAGAGAGAGTTTATTCTCTAGAGCCATTGAGAGATCGTTCTGAAGGCTGCTCTAGAAGGTTGTAGCTGCTTCTGCTTTTCGAAGGAGAAGATTGTTCATCTTGTGCTTGCAAGGAGTGAGGAGATCAAGTAAGGAGAACGGGGCACGTGAATTTTGTGTCAGTGGATTCTTTGCAAGAATAACTATAGTCCTGAGGTCGAGGTACAGTCTGAGGTACAGGAGCTAGTGAGTATATCTTGTAACTGTTCGTGAACTCTTGATTTCTGGTTCGTGGTTTTTTCTCCCTGGATAGGGTTTCCACGCTATCTTTTCTGTATGCCTTCTTGTGGTGTGTGATTAGTATATAGCTAGTTCTATTGTCTGATTGATTTATTTCCGCTGTGCATTGCCTGATTAATTTGAGAACTAGTATTCCATTCTAGTTGTGGCCCATAAATTTGGACTTTCAATCGGTATCAGAGTGGGTTGCACTATCTTATTGTGTTGATCCATATTTGCTGGAATGGATATCTACCGTGAAGGCACTTCAACCAATAAACCTCATTTGTTGGATGGTAGCAATTATGCTTATTGGAAAGTCCGGATGGTTGCCTTCTTGAAAGCCATAGATCTGAAAGTTTGGAAATCTGTTGTTAATGGCTATTCCTTGCCCACTATTACTGTTGATGAGGTAACTGATCTCAAACCTGAAGATAAGTGGAGTAAGGAAGAAGAGTTGGCTGCCACTTATAATTCTAAAGCATTGAATGCTATTGATAATGGAGTTAATATATCTAAGTTTCGTAGAATTTCTGCTTGCACTACTGCGAAAGAAGCATGGGATATTCTGCAGACTGTGCATGAAGGCACTGAAATTGTTAAACAGTCGAAACTTTAGAAATTGTATACAGCATTCGAACCATAAAGATGGAAGAAGATGAAACTTTTGATGATTTCAATTCGAAGCTGAATGCAATTGTGAATGATACCTTTACTCTGGGAGAGCCAATTCCTGAAAACAGGATTGTGAAAAAGATTCTGCGGTCTCTTCCTGAAAGGTCTGATGCAAAGGTTGTGGCTATTGAGGAGAATAAAATTTTGAATATTCTCAAAGCTGAGGAATTAGTTGGCAACCTTCGGACTTTTGAAGCAAACCTAAGAACTAATGCGAAGACAAAATCTCAAGGTATTGCTTTGAAAGCGTTCAAAGAATCATTCAAGAAAGCGTCCAATGAATCATATAAGAAAGCTGCAAGTGATTCAGATTCCGATTCAGAGGAAATTGATCCTCAAGTTGCTGTACAATTCATGAAGCAATTCAAGCTTTTTATGAAGGGACAGAAAACCAATGTGAAGATCCCTAAAAATTTTGGAAAGAAGAAATCTTTTAAAGGGATTCAATGTTATGAGTGTCAAGGCTATGGACATATTGCTAATGATTGCAGAAACAAAAAATCTCAAAAGAATGCCTTGAATACTACTTGGGAAGATGACACTTCTGATGAGAATGATAAAAATCCTAAGTCTGACAAGTCTGACACTGGCAAGGGGAAGTTTATTGCTTTTATGGCAACGTCTAGTTCTGTTGCTTCCCATGTTTCTTTTGAAGCTGAGACTGATCACGATACTGAGTCAGAGGAAGCTTAACCAGATTGGAAAGCTGAATATGAAACACTTTTCAAGAAAACCATGAAGATGGTTAAAGTGAATGAAAAAGTTGCTATTAATTGGCAAATGTCTGAAGAGCAAAATTCCTTCTTAAAAGCTGAACTTGCAGATTCACTTGAAAAATTAAAAAAACTGGAGGATGAAAATAACAAGTTGGCTGACAAACTGACTGCAGAATCACAAAAGTGTGTCTTACTTGATTCTAATATGAAGACTTTGAAAGCAGAGAATTATGATATGAATGGAAAACTCAAGATGGTTCTATCTGAGTTAGACACTGCTAAAGCTTCATTGAATAGGATGAACACTGGATCGAGAAAATTAGATGACATCCTATGCAGTCAAAAGGCAAATACTGATAAGCATGGTATTGGCTACGTTAACGGAGCATCCACTTCAAATACCAAAGGTAAAAATTATTTTGTTAAAAATTCAGTTATTACTAATCCGGTTGTTAGTGTTGCTAAGAAAGCTCCAAAGAAGTAGAATGTGTCATGTCCTGAACGAATCCCCACTTGTCGTCATTGTGGAATTAAAGGACACATTCGACCCCATTACAACAAGCTGCGAAGTTTACCGAATAAAAAACAATGGAAAACGCAGAAGGCTGAGCTGAAAAAGAAGAATACCAAAGTTGTCTGGGTCAAGAAAGAAGATCTCTCTTCTGTATTGGTACACACTATGCTGAAATGTTTGAATATGCAAGTGTGTGTGCCAAAGCTTCATCACCCCTGATCTACAGGATCAAGCCCCCACCCCAGTGCTGATACGAAGATCAAATTGAGGGGGAATCAAAAATTGAGGGGGAGCTACAGACTCAAATTGACAGAAGCTGCTTGAAGATAATTGTTTGTCAATTATGGACAAAAATGGGGAGAATACTGAAGTTAGGAGACAACAGGCAAAGATCTACAGGAGCTGATAATTTTTTTTTTTGTGCTGAAAATTCAATGTATTTTGGTTTTTTCTTTTGGGTAGATCTTTTGTAAAAGTTTTATCCGGGATATTGTTAGGCATTTTTGTATTGGCTAATTCATGTTGGACAAAACTTTAGGAGTCTTTGTGTTGTATGTTTTATTTAGAAAAGAACTCCGAAGATAGAAGAGGGAAGGACTCCAAGAAGAAAATCATGAATGGTTTAGAAGAAGAAAACTGGAAGAAAAGAGTTCTGAATTTCCGTATCTCATCCAGCAAGGAGTCCACTCGAGCGCTCTCACCTTCGCTCGAGCGACCGCGAGACAGAGCCTCATCCGCTCTAGCGGTTGAAGAGTTCGCTCAAGCGAACAGTGCGTAAAATTTTGGGAAAGTTTCCTTTTTGCACGAAACTGTTTTCTTTTGAGACTCTGTTTTCCCAGTCTGAGTCCTACTTGTGTTCTAAGTATTAGGCACGAAATTGGGGCTATATATAGGGTGTTTCTCTCACCCTATAGACACACATCACTCTCATTAATCAAAGTCAGAGAGACTATAAGAGAGAGTTTATTCTTTAGAGCCATTGAGAGATCGTTCTGAAGGCTGCTCTAGAAGGTTGTTGCTGTTTCTGCTTTTCGAAGGAGAAGATTGTTCATCTTGTGCTTACAAGGTGTGAGGAGATCAAGTAAGGAGAACGGGGCACGTGGATCTCGTGTCAGTGGATTCTTTGCAAGAATAACTATAGTCCTAAGGTCGAGGTACAGACTGAGGTACAGGAGCTAGTGAGTATATCTTGCAACTGTTCGTGAACTCTTGATTTCTGGTTCGTGGTTTTTCTCCCTAGATAGGGTTTCCACGCTATATTTTGTGTCTGCCTTCTTGTGGTGTGTGATTGGTTGATATAGCTAGTTCTATTGTCTGATTGATTTATTTCCACTGTACATTGCCTGATTAATTTGAGAACTACTATTCCATTCTAGCTGTGGCCCATAAATTTGGACTTTCTTCTTCTTCTTTTTTCTCTCTCTGGGACAAGATTTTGCAGAAACAAAGACAAGGCATACAACTCTCTTCAGTTTCGTCCACAGCCACTGCTATGTGGGACAGTTTGGTTTCCATCAGCAAAATCGTCAGACCAGGTTTCTGGTTTTCTGAAATCCCATTTGAGGATGTGTGGATGTAGATCTAGAAAGGGACCTAACAGGGTCTATTGGTTTTCAAAATCACATACGAAATACAGATAAGATTTTGTGATGAAACTTTAATTTTCTTGTGCATCCAACTCTAGTTTGAACTATTTCAATATGTGTGGTTGAAACTTGAAATGACTGATGAGAAGGAGTTTTGATATTTTTGTATTATAAATCTCTGGTTCTTGTGATTTGTGTGGTGATGGTTAAAAAATTTTCTTGACAAGGTGGAGTTTTTTTGCTGTCTATGTTTTTCAGAGATTGAGAGGCGATTGACAGTAGGTTTGAGTATCTCAGGCAAGGCAGGACGGTCGAAAGATTTGGCGAAGGAAATACCTGAAATCAAGAGCTTTCAGAGGTATATGATTTTGAACAAATATCCTAGTTTCATAGCTCTACGTGCATGTATTTTGTTTGAGTATTTGTTCCGACGTGCATGATTAATATGAAGTGTGAATTATAAAAGTGACATTTCTTTGTCAAATATGGTGAGTGGGGATGACTTTTTTGTAATGTTCAGAAGGCTTGAAGAGTGTAGGTCCTAGATGTTTCTATTAATTATTGTTTGTGTTTGGATGTTGGTGGAGTGGAAACCCCACCTGTCTGCCACTTTTGTTTATTGTTGATGTTTGGATGTTGGTGGAATAGAAACCCTACATGTCTGCTACGTCTGTAAGTTATCCACGGTGGCAGTCACACATGGAGGGGACCACACACTACACCATTTCAGGACATACTTAACGGTTTAAAACTGTTACTAAAAAAATTTGTAACGGTTTTTTTGGGTAACAGTTTGGGCGTTTCTAATCTGTTGTAAACATTCCTAACGGTTATAAACCGTTACAAACATATTAATTGTAACGCTTTATTTCCGTTACTGAAATTAGTTCCTAACGATTTTGATACTCATTTGTGTTAATAATTTTTAATAAAACAGTAACAGTTTCGCAAGTTTTGTAACGGTATTTTACACTTAAATATTTGTAACGGTTTTGTAAACTCTGTAACGATTTTTCGTGCCAAATTTGTGTTACTGATTCATAACATTCCTAACGGTTGTGAAATCTTTTGTAACGTTTTTAAGTATTGCTATTCGCACAAATTAGTAACGGTTTATAACCGTTACAAGATTGTTTCATATGTAAAAAAAAATTATCCAAAAACCACCCCTGAATGCCAAACATGCTACATATATAAAAATGCCCTTTTACACAGTTCAAACATTAACAAGACAGAACACTCATTTTCCAAAATCTTCTTTGGAAAACACCCAGGCTTAATGAATCTTGTTTTCCACATTTGTTTCACATTCCTACAAAAATACTAGTGTGAGCATTTCTGAAGATGAGGAAATATTCAATTCTAGCTACAGCTTTAGTATCCATTTCTCATCCCAGCAAGTGTGCAAAGAAGAGGGCCAAAAGGTACTACAGAGTCTTTAGTTAATCTAGGAATAAAGAGGCCAAACAAATAAAACAGATTGCCAAACTGAACCCGACTTGGATTGGCATCTATAAACCTTGTATCCACTCCCACCTATTAAAAACAGAATCCCTGAAAATTACTAAGCTCGTATTACTTTATAAATTCTTCTATATCTTATGATACTCTTGAAAAGAGCCATGTATAGCATTGGATAGGAGTGTCTACTGATTGGAAAAAGAGCCATGTATCTTTTTATGATGAACACCACTAATATTAACAGATGTAGGGAAGGGACAAGGACAATATAGCAAATTAAGGCATAAAAGACTGGATGATATTTGTTTGACCAAGGTGATCTACAAATGAAAATAGACCAACACAAAACCACAAAAATAGATAAAGAGTACCTGTACAAAAACAGTCCCTTGTTCATAGGCTACTCTATTTATAGTTCGTTGTGTTCTTTCACGACAGGCATCACAAGTGAATTGTACAAGCAGACTTCTCCTAGGAATCTTTATATCAAAAGTTGCTTCCTGTATAGATATAATAAATCAATAATAAGTAATAATTCTTTAAGGCATAACCCAGTGACAAAAAGAAATAGAACATCATTACTATTGTTCCCTACTATCAACTAGATGTGCATTACTCAATGTGAAAGCATGAGTTTCAGACTGTCAGTTCATTACCATGAATGTAAGCAAACACAATGTTCAAAGAGAATAAAACAGAATCAATGGTCAGAAGAACAATAGAAAGACAACCATTTCAAAATCAATTTTCAACACATTGGGTTTAAGCATTGTTGCCAACCATTTATCACTCAATGGTAACTCTTCAGCTCCCAACTACCTTGTTTTAATTCAATAGTCTCCAACTTGATCAAGCAACCAAGATTAAAAACCATTTTGAATAAGCTGTTGATAAAGTAGGAAGATTATGAAACCAAAATCATGAGCAAAGAATGACATGCGCGACACGAGGAAGAAGGAAAAAAAAATAGAAAACATAACAAAACAAAGACCATCTAACAAAACTTACTAATAACAGTTCAGTTATATAAGCCCACGGCAGGAAGAGAGACGAACTCATCATCTAATAGGGACTTTAACATTGAAGGAAAACAAATCCATGAAAATGCAAAGAGAGAAGTGGAAGACACTTTAAGTGGAAGACAAATAATACATGTTCGTGACCATCATGCTTGCCGAGAAGCAAATTGAGACAACTAAAAAAAATCCGTGGAAAGCTTTACTGCTCAGAAATCCCCAAATGATTCCACCACCCTGGTACTCCTAACAGCCATTCAGAAATCTTACCTGATCTTAGTTTTCATACATTGCATTTAAAAGATGATCTAACCTGATCGAATCTAGAATTCTTACACCAGAAAACTAGCCCAGATTCTGAATCTCAATCCATTTTCAACAGTCATGAACAAGATTTCAGAAGTTTCAGACACAATTCATATGATTCTATCAGTTTCCAATAAAATAAACCACTCTTGGAACAAAAGATTTCACCTTTTCCACCAAATGCTGGCTAAAAAGACCATGTCTTAATAATGTTGCATAATTCTTGGGCCAATGCAATGCAGATGCACAAAAAGGCACACTTAACAAATAAATGCATCAGATCCCCCATAGAATTTAAACAAACTGCCACAGGATAGAGAGACTACCATACCAATTGTTTCACCTCTCGAATGGATGTTTTTAGAAACCACAATGAATAATATAAAAGTGCACAATGCCCTGTTAACTTCCACCACATGCACATTCATCTGTACAGACAATAAATGGAGCATATCAGCCATCATGGAATACCAGCACACAAAAAAGTAGAAAAAACCATCAACATGTTCTCTGTAGCAAAATATATACATTGTTATTGTTCTATTCAGTGACAGCAAGGTTCAGGTTTTGGCAATATTATCAACATTTGTCTTTAAAGTTGTTTGGTACATCTGATGAAAAAAAAAAATCGGAATCATATCATCTGAAGAACTCATTGCAAGTCAAGACATCCATTAAACTTGAAAAAGAAAACATGAGAACTACACAGCTCAAATGGGACTTATGATTAGAAGGGTATGATATGATTTCTGCTCCCTCTCTTCGTTCAGAACACGAACTGCATCCATTCTATCATGCATGCTGTTAAGTCGATGTTTAAGATTACCTGGTGTGTATGGCAGTTGTTTGGTTTGTAGAACTGTCCAAGGCACCACCATCCTCCCTCCTCCCTCCTCCTTTAAAGGCGGTCGTCCCAATAGCACTCACTCTGCACCAGCTGCACACACCCTGCACCACCACCTGCACACACCCTGCACCACCCACCTGCACTCACCTCTACACCAGCTGCACACACTGCACTCACCACCTACACCCACCTCTACACCAGCTGCACACACTCTGCACAGCCCACCCACCTGCACTCACTCTGCACCAGCTGCACACACCCTGCACCACCACCTGCACACACCCTGCACCACCCACCTGCACTCACATCTACACCAGCTGCACTCACCACCTGCACTCACCTCTACACCAGCTGCACACACCCTGCACTCACCACCCACCTGCCCACCACTCTGCCATGTATGAGACTGTCTGCCATGATAGCCCACCTGCTGCACCATACATAAGAGTTCCTTCTTACCATGGCTGCTAGAGGAGAACCATACATGCACATGCTAAGTCCTGCACATATGAACCCAATCACATCAATGCGCAATTTACCATGGATCGCCAACCGCTTAACCAGAATCAATCCTCCAAGAAACCCCACATCCAACATCGTGACCAGTGCGGCAACAAGAATGGCTCCAGGTTTGGTAAAGCCATAGTAAGTCCACAGGGATGAACTCAGCAATATGCAAACATAGGGTAGGCCTTCAAACTCCTCTGTAGATCTGTTTTTTACCACCCTCCAGAATGTCCCTCTGGAATCACAATCAAACCATGACAATGAGTTTACTAAATACCATCCTAATCCTGAGCCTATAGCAACAATCAGTATTCTAAATGTTTCCAAGTTCATGATCATATAATGATCATATCCAAAACCTTAAAACATCATTAATATAGGAACTATCACAAGTTTTATCTTATTCCTCTTAATCAAACATACCCCACAAGGTGACTCAAAACCTTATAGAAGGATAGCTAAGCTTAGAAACAGTGGAAGGAGTAAGAGCACCATACAAGCTAATAGTCTTTTCACATCCCAATAATTTTTTTTTACTGTTAGGCATACTTTTGTCATTAACAACTTCAAGATCCAGAGAAGGTGTTATGATGGGCTTCACGGGATGCCCAAAATAGCCAAAAAGGTCAAGGCTACCAGTAGATAAACAATACCTGTACATTTGTAACCAATGACTATTGGTTTGGGCTAGAAAAGGAAAACAGGTTACCGAATAACAAGATTTCCAATATAACTGACCATCTATCCTACCAAAATATTTAAACTTGTGTTCTGGTATTAATCCACACAACCAAAAGCATGAATAAGAGAATAACATGAGTCAGCTGGCACCCACCATGCAGATCACTGAACCAAAATTAAGATGGCCCTGCATGCATGTTGGAAAAGAACTACTGGCAAGTCTTTTCAAGCCATCAATTGTTTTAAAAAATATGGGGCACCCGATCAAGATGGCCTCAAGAATACAGTCCTAATATAGCAGCAGAAAGAATTTACAGAGTAAACCAATCAAGGGAGAAGGTCCCCATTTGAATTTTGTTTCATCAGACCTAGTTGATTTTTGCAGGGAGATCTATCAGAAGTCCAACAGAATTAATAGAAACTTTCTAGTGATAAATTGTGCAAATGCAGCCCTTATACATGGTGACTTTAACTTTGATACCCTTATACAAGGTGACTTTAACTTTGATAAGACTGCAAGTGTCAGTGGGATGCACTTCCAAGTATTCCTCCCTTCCCAAACAGCACATTAACTGTGATAGCTGAAAAATTAAGATCCACCACATTTAAAGCGACAATGAGCAGTGTGAAAGCCATGATTCTAAGGTTTGGAGAGCATAGGATTTGCAATATAATAAAACACACTTACACAATGATATGAACAACTAAGAGGATTGTAATTGGAAAAAAAGGACAAAAATACCATTGCTACTACAAATCATAGCTGCTAGGCAAAACAACAGATCCAAGAGCAAAAGCAAGAAACAAATGCATGAAATAGTTCACTAATGTATACAAATTTGGGATGAGCAAATGCATGTGATACAGGCTCATTTTGGTAATCTTTATTTATCAAATGAAGCCATTGCAACTTTGCAAGTCATTTTCGTGTTGTAGGCATCCCTGTCTCTATATCCATATCTAAAGCTCGTCACATTTATGTAGCTAATTGCCAATCTAACACAACATTTTTGTTCTTAAAAAAGTTTAATAAAGTAAGATTATACGAACACATAGTAGAATTAAGATCTTCAAAACTACTAGCACCACTCACTCTTTGCCCATTAGAAAGAAAGGAGATCTGCATCCTTCACCAGTCACTCTTTGCCCATTTGATAAAACTCCCTTTCCTAATAAATTCCAAACAATTTGGTTTACCAACACTTTAAAGCATCAGTTAAAGCACCCCCTTCAGCAACAAAGGAGAGACAGGTTAAAAACACAGGCTTGCTCCCTTGATGACATTAAAACTCCATGCTGGCCAGTGTAGCTGAATTAACAAAAGAACCATAATTCCTAAAAGAATTTTATATAGTATCAATTATTTTCATTCTTACATTCAAAAAAAAATATGTGATGCAATATAGTATCATAACCACAAAATTGAGTTTGTATGATGCTTGTTTCACAGGTTCTGCTCTCCTATTGCTGTTTAATGATCTTTTAACAACTTCAATATCTACCAATCTAATATAGTTGAGCCAACAGTATAGATGAAATAAGAGACTCCATACAAGCCATTTACTCGGAAGGTGCCCCAAAACAAGGGATGCTGCACCGGCATAGATTCATGTACAAATATTATGTGCCCCACAGCATAATCTTCAGCTCGCATGTATACTCAGCTATAAAATTACCAATAGGAGCCTAAGTCTTATAAAAGAAGCCATCCAACAATATTATTCTGAATTCACAGGATAGCCTTATCATCTGGATCATAGAAACAATGTCATCCAAGAATAGACATTTTCACATGTAAGACGTACAGCACTATCTTTGATTTTTTTTTTCTGCAATCTTTATTTTTTTTTCTTTCTAAGTGAAGAAGCTCATAAACGCCTCACTCTGTCATCCATGTCAATAATGGTATTTTCAAGTTCAACAATCAAGACAAAACAAACACAATCAAAACCAGATCTTTATCACCAATAAGAAAACGTTGAAACAATAAAAAAATAAGATCATAAAAAATAATAGAAACCCAGCAAAACACAAACAACAAAACTACAGACCCTAATTGAAGGAAAAAAGAAATGCAGAATCAAACACAACCATCAAAACCCATATCGAGATCTTCAAAACAAATGACAACAGGCATACAAACAAATGAATACAAACCCAGAACAGAAATAGGTTCAAATCAAACCAGCAAAACCCAGATGCCAAAACCAGAAACCCTAATTGAAGTAAAAAAAAGAATGCAGAATCACTCAAACCAGAACAAACCCTTTAAAACCTAGATCCAGATCTTAAAACAAATGAAAACAAAGAAGAAGAGAGAGAGAAAGGAAGAGAGAGGGAGACAGACCTGTTTGGATTTTGGGGATGGTAGGGTAGAGACGGTGAGACGAAGGCGCTGGCTGCTGCCGCTTCAAGGAAGATGGAGATCGCGATGAAGGTAGCGAGTGATGGCGTCGTCGCCACTTCGCTTCTGAGAGAGAGAAAGAGGAAAGGGAGAAAGATGGAGGACGAGGAGCTGTTGCAGACGAAGAGATGGATGGAGAAATGGATGCTATGTTTGTTGCAGACGTCTATGTTCTCAAGGTTTCTCTCTACTTCTTTCTTTCTAGAGCCCAAAACCCTAATCCCTTTGCCTTTTTTTTCTTTTTGGAATAGCTGGAACTTTTAGTGAGATAAAGATGGGAGAGAGCGAGAGAGGGTTGGGGATGGAGTGAGCAGGGAGACGAAGAAAGGGAAGAGCGAGGGCGATTAGGGATATTAAATCAGCAGGGGAGAGGGAGACGAACAGGGGAGGAAGAAGAGAAGAGAGGGAGAGAGAGAACCGAGTGAGATGAGAGGACGACGATGGAGAAAAGAGGAGAGGAGAGGAGGGAAAGAAAGAAATGAGTAGGGATAAGAGGGAAACGAGGGAGGGCAGAGTGCGGGAGAGCAAAAAAAATGGTGGGAAGGAAAAATAAACGGGATTTTTATGCGCCAGTAAGTAAAATGTTAAGTGATTAAAGGGTTACTAACGGTTACTGGTGGAACAAAAACTAAACATACCGTTACAAAATAATTATTAAATCAAGTAAAATTAATGTAATACTTTAAAATCAATATTAACTCCCATAAAACGTTAGAAAATTAGTTACACTTAAAAACCGTTACTTACCAAAAACCTTGAGCGTTACTAATATCCTATTTTGGTGTAGTGACACTGCCACTTTTGTTTATTGTTGATGTTTTTACCAATCACCATCAGATACAAATCTGGCCCACTGACATTACAGTATTTAACTTCACCATCACACACAATGTTTCGGTTATTTGCATGGCTTGATATATTATTTTTTGATATAGGGATAGGAAAAATTATATCCATATGGTTTTTGTCACACATGGTTTTTCGTTGTTATCCTACTTGCAGATGTTTAATGATGTTACAATTCACTTCCACCATGGTGGTTATTTTACCGACCCACCAAATAGTATATACATTGGGGGTGTGGTGGATGAAATCAGGCATTTTGATATGGATAAAGTGTCATTTTTTGAGTTTAGGGATTATGTGATGGAACTAGGGTATTCAGGGAACAGCTCAATGTATTTTAAGATGCCTGGTTTGGATTTTGATGGTGGCCTGAGGCGGATTGAATCAGATAGGGATGTAAATGTTCTATTAGAACATTATAAGGACAATAAGGTGTTGACTATTTACGTAGAGAGGGGGCATAAACCTTTGATGGTAGTGTCACCTACAGGGAAGATCTTGAAGTAAAATATTCACACCAAAGGTCCCTTGAAGCAATTACCTGCAGCAGAAATACAATCAGTTAGTAGGAGATTTCAGTTTGAGGAGGACTATGCCGCTGATGTTGAGAATGACATTTCTACGGATGAAGAGGGTAATGATGACCGAAATCAGACACATGGTCATCATGATGACCAAAATCAAACACATGGTCATCGTGGAACTTCTGGTGATGTGGGCAGTGATGATGGCAGTGAGGTTGAAAGTGAAGAGAAGATATTAGATCCTGATCAGCCTCCAGAGTTATATGAGGAACTTGAGAAAACTGAAGATGAGAACATCTTCAGAGGATCTTCTGAGGGTGTGGAAAAAGTACAGAAAGGAAAACAGCATGTACCAGTTGATGAGGTTTGGGTTACAAGTGATGAGGATGGGGATGACCTTCACTCTTTGTGCAGCTCATCTGATGATGACAAGGGGTCTAAATGGCCTGAGTTTAATGAGCTAACTGATATGGAGAATCCTCAACTGAAGTTGGATATGATATTTGCAAGTCCACAAGTTTTCAGGCAAGCACTTGTTGAATGGACTGTAAGACAGGGATATGACATAAAATATTTAAAGAATGAGAACAAAAGGATCACGGCTGTTTGTAAATTTGAATGTGGATTCAGGATTCATGCATCACCCATGCAGGGTGAGAAGACATTTCAAATTAAGACATTCAAGCCCAAACATACATGTGGTGTGAGGTTTGAGAATTACTTGGTAACTTCCAGCTATATAGCTGCTAAATACCCGCAGAGGATGAGTGACAATCTAAAATGGTCAATTCCTGCAATGCAAAAAGAGATAAGAAGAGAACTGAAGGTGGATTTGTCGAAAGATAAGTTGTATAGAGCCAAAAGGAAGGCATCAGATAACATATCTGGATATATTAGAATCCAATACACCAGATTGAGAGACTATTGTGTCACTGTACAGAAGTACAATCCAAACACAAAAATATTTGTGGTGACACAAAGACCTCACATGGATAGAATTCCAAATTTCCAGAGATTGTATGTCGTTATGAGGCATAGAAGGAATGGTTCATGAATGGATGTAGGCCCATTATTGGTCTCGACGGTGGCTTCCTCAAAGGTAGTTATGGTGAGCAAGTGTTGGTTGCAGTAGGTAGGGATGGGAATGAAAATATGTTCCCAATTGCAATGGCTGTGGTGGAGGCTGAAAATTTGGATTCGTGGACTTGGTTTTTGAAATCAGTAATTGATGATATTGGAGATGGAGGTGACATGGGCTGGGTTTTTTTGTCAGATAGACAGAAAGGGCTTGACGCAGCATTTGAGATAGTAGTTCCTAATTATGAAATCAGACACTGCCTGAGACATATGTATGACAACTTCAAAAAGTTGTTTAGAGGCAAATTATTGAAAGATGCTATGTGGGCAGCAGCGTCATGTGGATCACCTAGAGAATTTGATAGTCATATGCAAAGTGTGAAGGATTTGGATCAGGCTGCATATAATTGGCTGATAGCTGCCAATCCAACAGATGGGCCAGATCTCATTTTTCTACAAGGGCCAAATGTGATGCATTAACAAACAACCTCTGTGAATCTTTCAACAGTTACATACTTGAAGCTAGGGAGAAACCTATAGTTGGTTTGCTTGAGTGCGTCAGGAGGAATCTTATGAAGAGATTTCAAGTGAAGCTGAAAGGAATGACCAAATATGATGGCACGATCTGTCCTGCTATATTGGAGAAGTCGGAAAAAAATAAGAATGACAGCAAACACTGTTTTCCCAACTGGTCAGGTAGAGGTGAGCTTGAGGTGGATTGTTTTACCAAAACTTTTATTGTTAACATTAAGAGTAGAACATGTTTATGCAGAATGTGGGATCTGACTGGTATACCTTGTAAGCATGCCATATCATGTATATACATGAATCATGAAAAGCCTAAAGATTATATTCATGAATGCTACAACAAAGAGATGTACTTGAAGGCATATAGTAATATGATACACGCGGTACTAGGCATGCGTGATTGGGTACAAAGTGGAATGGAACCAGTTGCTCCTCCATTATATAGAAGACATGCAGGTAGGCCAAAGAAGTTAAGGAGGAGGGAAGCATATGAATTGCCTAGTTCCAGTAGAGTTTCCAGAAGGAACAGAACAATGACTTGTGCTAGATGCTTGAAAACAGGCCACAATGGCAGGTCTTGCAAGGGACCAGTGCACCCAAATTCAAGACTCTTTCGTTCTGCATCACAGTCCATGGAACCTTCTCAGGCAGCATCACAGCCAATGCCACCTTCTCACCCCATGCCAGCACACAAGGTACAATGTTCTCACCCATGTTTTATACTTTTAACCAGATTATATACATTTACTCACTAAGACATTGAATTTTTTGATTGATCAGGGGAAAGTCAGACAAGCTTCTTCTCAGCCGTTGTCGACTTCACAGCCACTCTCACTACTAGAGATTTGCTTATTGGCGCAGGGAAAAGCGGGCGACCGCTGCAGGCGGACGCAAATCATACCATTAGCGACCGCCTATTGCGGCCGCTAAAGGTCTTCCATTTACCCCCCTTCCCCAAATCCACTTTTTCGCTTTTTATTCCCCCTTTCCCCACTCCCGCCCTGGCGCCCTCTGTTTTCCCCCTTTTCCCTCCCCTTCCCCTCCCCCTCCCGCGCTCTGCACTGTGCCATCCCGCCGGAGCCCGCTGCGCAGGAGCGGCCACTGGTTCTCTCTCTCTCCCTCCCTCTCCCTTTCCCTCTCCCTATCCCTATCCCTCTCTCTCTATTTCTCTATGCACTGTGCCGCGCTCTGCACTGTTCCGCCGCACCAGCGACGCCACCCGCCGGAGCCCGCCTGCGCCGGAGCTGCCACCGGTTCTCTCTCTCTCTCTCCCTCTCCCTCTCCCTCCCTCTTCCTCTCTCTCTCTCTCTTTCCCGGAAACCCTAGCTCGCACCAAACCCTCTTCGGTTTCGTCAGCTGCTGTCTGAACAGGGGCCTGGTCCTTTTCCCCATCTGAAGGGGTCTGAGACGACGGTCCATCTTTTTGCTGAGGTGGAGCATCTCTTTCACAGGCTGTGTTCAGTTCCAAGATTCAAGACTTTTGTATGGGTGTGCTTGAGGCTTATCAGCTCATCAGCCCCGTCTAATACGGATTCCGAAATACCCAGATGGAGTTTCCAATCTCGCATCCATGTATTTGTCGAATCTACAACATCACCCGCCGCTAGGTTTTATGGGTTTCCTACTTTCTTCTTTTTAAAGCTTATTTTCTAGATCTGTGTGTGTTTGAACGAAATATAAAGTAGAATCTTTGGCTCCTAGATGGTTTTGTGGCTTAAATTGATGATATTTACCTGAATTTTGTGGCAAGATGTTATCTTTATCTTTATAGGTTGAAATCTGAACTACCCGGTTTGGATTTCTGCTTTAACTTGGTGTGCTTGAATTGTTATGTGTAGATCTTTGACGCCTAGAGCGTAGTTCGGCTTTAATTTTGATCATATTTATGTGGGTTCTGTGGAAAGATGTTTTCTTTTATCTTTGTTGATTGAAATCTGAAGTACCCAGTTCGGGTTTGTGCTTTAGTTTAATGTGTTTGACTTTTTATGTGTAGATGGTAATAGCTTTGTCTGGCCATTGGATTTTCATTGCGTGTTGATGGGTTTGTGCATGCAGATTCGAATCTGAAATGCCCTTCCATGAATAATGGTTTAATTTGATGGATTTTGAGTGCTTCCCTGCTCTTCTCCATATGGATTATTCATCACTTTGAAAGTTATATGGTCTTTTTGTGGGATGATTTTATATGTCAAGTAAAATATGAGATACCCAGATTGAATTTAAGTTTCTACATGGATTGATTTTTTGAGGATGTATATCTGTCAAGTAAGATATGAGATACCTATATTCCTTGTCAGACGAGTGCCTGTAGCACAGTTGGAAGGTGTTCATACCTCCTCAATCACAAGGTTGCGGGTGGAAAAATAAAATAAAAGAGATTCTGTTATATTTTGATGGACTATTTGTTGACTTTAACTAGTTTCATGGTTTTATAGTTATTGAATGGACCATAACCTGCAGTGACATATGGACCATTTTCTCGCTTTAAATTGATTGTATCTATATACTGGGTTTTGCTTGAATTTCTTTTAGATGAAAATTTCATTTTTGTGGTGGTTGCCAGTTGTTATAACCTTTTAAATTTCTTGTAGATGAATTTTCCATTGGTAGATTAAAATGCGAATAACGTATACTGCGTGTTGCTTTAATTTTCATGATCACATGGAAACCTTTGTATGGTTGCTGCCTGTTTGTTGAGGTTTGTCTTTGACGCGTGGTTATAAACAGTGGACCCTGGCAGCTACTTTGATTGCATTGCATGTAAGCAAATAAGAGTTACTGGGCTGTTTATCAAGGTGACAACTGGATGGCCGGCTTATAGTTCAGGTATAAAGGATTCCAGTTCTTCATTCAGAGCCTGAGATCTGAGAGCTTTCTGTAGCATTGGAAAGAAATGTCAGGTGTGAGATTAACTATTTTGAACCTGTTATAGTTTTTTTTCACCGTTATTAATTTAATGGGATTCTTCTTGTTTGATCAAGTGGGCTTCTAGTACTATCCATTGGAGATTCATCAATGTTTTGCTATTAGTATGTATGCTTTTTGGGTTGATTTTCAGTTGATGAATTATAATTGCAAATTAGTAATCAAGCTTAATGATGTGTGCATTATTGTTGTCTATGGTTGGAGAATGAACCTGTTAGAAGATACAAATTGGCGGATTGTACTAGAAGCTTGTTTGGTGCGTCAGTTTTGCTGTTATTGTTGGCTAGTCCCCATCAAGTACTTTTTGTCTCCCACCAATCCAATAAAATTATAAACCATGATTTGATATTATACTAGCTGTGACATCCATATTAAATCCATATTTGCCATCCAAATACTACTGACATGCTCTTTATGATTCATCATAATACCCTTGAATGGAACTTATGCTTCTTTTCATACGCTCTTACTAGCTAGTCAAGCTGAATACTCAGAGATGATGTGGAGATGATGAACTGGCTATGTGTTCAGAGAAATCAAAATAAAGTAATGATAGCTTCACCAACTATGTGGACTTCTTGAGTATGTAGGGGTAGTTTTTTACTTTTTAATCCATTAATATTGAGGGGTAGTTTTAATCCATTCTTTGTATCCATTAATAGGTCTTTTTCAATGGAAGACTGTTGTTTTCTTTAATGTCTCCATCTTTAGTGAAAGACTGTTGAATGGCATTTGTCGGTGATAAGCTGTTTTAAAAGTCGATATTTCTTGAAAGAGGGCATCGCATGTTAATCAACTTGTAGTGGTCTTTATCCTTGTACTTCCATCCTTGGTTCACCTATAGTTAGGAGCTGACTTCATTTCTTTTGCTTCTCTTTTGGCATAGCATACATCATCTTGTTCTTTTTGTTTACTTTTGATGCACTTTTAAAGTGTTCACGTTTTCATTTCATGTGATGCAGATAGAAAACCTTTGCAAAGACATGGCGGAAGGCTTGAGCACAATGAGACATACTGTGGTTCTTGCTATGGTGCAGAAATGGTATGTTTTCCAGTTTGCTTTATGTGCATTGTGTTTGGTTAGGTTTGGGTTGAGCACTATAAATAACATGTATAGGATCATCCCTAAATGGACCCATTTATCAATCGGGTTAAAATGTCAACACGAACCCAACCAATAAGTTAATAAGGGCTCAATCCGAACCCACAATGAACAGATTGAGTTTAGGTTGGATTGGTGGAATATAGTGTAATTTGTTGTGCTTGTTGGGTTTTTTTTTTTTTTTTTTATTATGAAATGATAGCATTGGTTGTTAGTAAATGAATGGTTATGATTTATTTTAATGTTTGAAAGAGATTTTGATGGTGTTAATACATGCCCTTTACGAAGGGGGTCCGGGGGTATCCCCCGGCGGGGGTCGAGCTGGCGGTCGAGCTGGCGGTCGCTAAAAAAAAAAAAAAAAGGAAACCGATACAAATCTATTTTTTTTTTTGAAAAAATTAAAAGTATTAGCGACCGCCATTGGCGGTCGCTAATACTTTTTTAAAAGTTTTTGTTGAGTATTAGCGACCGCCAATGGCGGTCGCTAATATTATTTAAATTTTTTTTTACTTGAGTATTAGCGACCGCCAATGGCGGTCGCTAATACTTATCGACCGTCAATGGCGGTCGCTAATAGCCTTTAGAGACGAGGTTTTCGCGGCGGCTACTAAGCGGTCGCTAGGCGGTCGCTAAAGAGTATTAGCGACCGCCAGGAGACTTTTAGCGACGGCTACTGGCGGCCGCTAAAAGTCATTTTTCTAGTAGATCTCATCAGCAAGTAATAGTTGTGGTAGAGGGGGGGTTACAAACAATGAGGTCTACACCAACACCCAGAGGTAGAGGGAGGATTGGAGTAGGAAAAGGCAGCTCAAGGACTGCTTGATGTTATCTTGATTCACTACTTTTAAAACTTTTGTCTTGATGAAGTTGTAAATAAGATGATGGAGCAGCATAGATGACTGTTTGGTTGATGTTGGTGTTTTTTACTTTTTTAAATAACTCTTTATGTTGATGATGACTGTTTGGAGGAAACATACATGACCCTTTTTTATTGTCTTGATTGATTGTTATGTTGATGATGACTGTTTGGAACACTATATATGACCTTTTTTTTTATTGTTTGCATCAACTTTTTAAATGGGTTTTGTAAGATAGTACAGAGGTGCAGTTCATTTGTGCATTGAAGTAATTGTTGATTCAAAAACCTTTATACTAATGTTATTCTACAATTCTAGGATTCTGTTTGGCCAAAGTCTGATCTGGTAACATTCTTCTTCTTCTTATCTGTCTCAAACCCATCTTATCTTCTTTGTATATCAGATTCTTCACTGCGAATTAGAGACTTTTGTTTTCATGGCTTTATATATATGGGTTTTGATGAACTGAGTTATACTATATTTTATTGATTTTAAAGGCATGAGTTTTCCTATTTGACAGGTTTGATGTAATGGGTTTGTGTTGATTTCCTTTGTGGAACATAATTCTAAGAAAGTCTGATTTGGGGGTTTTTATTATTATTTTTTTGATTGATGTTCAGACCTAACAAAGCTGTCAAACAGTGTAGTTGAAACAAAAAAAAATTGAAGCAGCGTGCATAATGAACTGTGAGACTGAGTCACTATATCCATCTATTTTGGAGGGCCCTCGTGAGAGTTTTCATCATCAAATGACGTTGGTGATTCTGCCATGCATACATGTGGGCTCTCCATAATCTTGATGTAATTAAGTTAAGAATGAAATTTAAAGGTCAATTGTTCTACTGCAGGAATCAAAACGAGACTTCCATTGCCATCTCAGGTGAAATGAAAGTGGTAGTATGCAAATAAATTGAAGACAAAATAACTAAAACAAATTTCATTAACATTGACAATATTTTTTTCATCAAAATATTTCAACTGATACATATGATCATGGTCTTTCCAACCTGTAGAACCCATCTACAGGGGTGGAAGCCATAAGTAGGTAGCACATGAAGAAAAAAAACACAATTCCAGCCCAAGTCCACATCAACAGACATAATTAACATTTATTCCTTCCACAAGCTGTCTTCAGTTCCTTCTCCAACACTTCAATCTTATCCAATAGCTTCTGTACTTGATCAATTTCTTCATCAACCCATTCAAAAAACCCACATGCTGGCTGGATCTGAAGAAAATTGAAAAAAAAAATTAATACTTGCATTGAAGACCATACATCAAGAAAAACAATCAGATAACTGAAAGCACTTGCCCCATATGGTGCACAGCCAAGAAACCTCCTCCCCATGTTCCGCTGTGTTCGGGAAGTTCTAAGAGCAGCCCTATGCCTACAGTGACAGTATCGAATTTCAGCATCACGTTGGGACCTTTGGCCATGAGAACAATGGGTACATGAGTTTTGGGAGTTTTGAGAGGGAGCCATTTGATATGGCTGGAAAAAGGAATGACAGAGATGCTCCAAATCTACTCTTATGGCTTTCCATGTTTTATAGCCTTGTTCAAGGGCAAATTTGCCTTTTTGGAAAATCAATTTGAAGCCAGTATGCACCATAGTCGTTTTATACTGCCTACAACGTTACTACTAACAGTTTCCATCCATTTTGCATGTCAACACAAACTACAAGTAGGTTTAGTCACAAATACCAAAGTAAGGGGGGTACTCTGCAAAATGGCCAAAGTCCAGATAGGTATAGTATTTTTTTCCCATTAAATTTGTCATATCCTATATCATGTAGAGATATTTTTATTAATGGCTCTAATTTTAAATAGACGGGTCCCACTATGGATTTAATTGATTAGTTTTTTGTATTATTAAATCCAAGTACATTGTATTTGATAAATCTTATTGTTGGCCCAATATATATTGGACTGGAATTTAGTAATATCCCATGCAAGAGAAAAGTATACTTTTTTTTTTTTTTGTCAACTGTCCGTATTTAAGTAGGTGGGCCCTCAGTGGATAGGACAATTTTTTCATATTTTATTCGAGTACTATATTTTATTAATTACATATAACATTGTGGCACAAAACATTAAATTTTGCTAAATTTCCACTTTAAGAGAGAAGCATTTGCTCTCATCTGTTGAGATTTTAAAGTCGGTCGATCGGCCTGCTGAGAGCGAGTCTATGTATTGTCCTGAGTGGAGGAAATGGTTTTCAAAAAAATTACAGAATACATTACAAGGAGTTTGAATCGTCTAAAACACAGAGAGTGTCAAGACTAACCCGGCAAATGGGTTACATGTCGTTGTTGCATTCGTCCACTCATGGAAAGCCACACTAGGTGGGTGACTCGAGAGGATCCGGAATCGCTACGTAGTTTATCTTTCCCACCTACATTCGTTTCTCGTGTCTCTCTATAAATTTCACTACTCTGCTGCCTTTTCTTCCATCCCACAGCGACAGAGAAAGAGAAAAGTTACAATAATTACCTAAGCTTCTTTCTACTCATTGAACAATGGCGAAACCAACTACACTGCTTCCTCTCCTCTTAGTTCTCTCTGCCACCTTAGCTCTCTCCTACAATTCGGGGAATGATCCTTTCTTCTTCGACGAAGAGAGCTTCAGGACCTTACTGAGTACCCAACAAGGAAGCGTTAGGATTCTGGAGAGGTTTTCAAAGCTGTCGGATTTGTTGAGTGGGATTGATAATTACCGGCTTCTCATCTTAGAGGCCAACCCTTACACTGCCATTTCACCCCACCACTTTGATGCCACTGAAGTTTTCATTGTTCTTAGAGGTACTTAGGTTGCATCCTCACCACTAGTGCACTACCCTCGCTCTCTGTAAGCCTTAAGATCATTTTTTTTTTCTTTTTTCGTTCGTCTTAACGAATCATTTTGGAATTTATGGGTGTAGGACGCGCAACCATCACTCTCATTGGCAATGCAAACAGGGAAATCAACAATCTACGCAGAGGAGATGTCTTTAGACTGCATGCGGGGATGCCAGTCTGGATAGTCAATAGGGATAAAAAGGAGAAGCTCTTCGTGGCAAAACTCTCGAAAACAATATCCACTCAAGGACAATTGCATGTAAAACAACATGGATCTTGTGGACATATAGATAGGATCTAGGTTCAATGAGTTCACAATGTATTTATTTGGATATATAGTGTGTGGGGAGATTTCCAGAACCACAGGATTAAGCTAATCACAGCCATCAGATGAGGCTAAGCATTCACACGTGCCATCCGCGTGCCATCCACGTGGCACCAATCTCACCCCGGCTACCAGGACAGAGGCATCGGCCGAAGTCAAGCATCTCCGGGCCACTAGCGCCGAACTGGTCCATCCCGGGCGCCATCTCGGCGGGGAGCTCCACCTCGGCTGAGCCACCCCGGGTGCCATCTCAGAAGAAAACTCCACCTCGGCTGAGGATGCCAGGACAGAAGCCGAAGCAAGAGAGAACCTTCACTTGCGCCCCTCATCCCCCACGTCATCAGGCACGTGGAGGGATAGGGGCACGAGCCAGTGGGACAGACGCGACATCCAGCCGCCCACAATCTTCGCCAGATCCCTGACAGGGCGGCATCCAGCGGCTAAGGCCACATCAGGGCAGGGCCCGAGGGCAGATCCGCTGGTACCCCTACCGCCAAAGGCGCCCAACACGACCTGGCCCAACAAGATGTGCATTAAATGCGATGTGGGCTGACCCGACGGGCATTTAATGCATAGTGGGCTGGATTGGACCGCAATTAATGCAATGTGGGCTGATCGTGACTTCCCAGTCGAATCACGGGACCCACACCACAATATCTCCCAAAGATACGTTCCAAACTCTATAAATAGAGGATCAAACCACCATCAAAGGTACGCCATTTTTTATACACAGAGCCCTTACTCTGTCTCTCTTCTCCCTCTCCTTCCATTGTTCCAGTTCCCACACTGACTTTGGCATCGGAGAGCCTTGCGCCGCCCAGGCCAGGGTCCTCTGACCGTTTGCTCTTCCCTTTCAGGCTTTCGGACGGCTCCCAGACGTTCCCAATCATCATCATCATCGGATAAGTCCTATAAGGCTCCCTCCTTATTGTGGGTCATTATTTTCTGCACCTACAATTGGCGCCGTCTGTGGGAAAGTAATATCCCAACCTTCCCAACCTTCCCAACCTTCTTAACCTCAATCTTCCAGAAGCCATGCCTCCGAAAGCTAGGAAGGGCGAAGAATCCTCGAGACCAGTTCTCGAGCTGCTACCACCGTCGACGGACGTCCCTCCTCAGAGACGGTCCCGGACGGTCCAAGGCACATCCGCAGGCGAGGGCCGCCTGGGCTCCCAACTCTTTGTCGAGATCCCCTTCCAAGAGGGAGTCGAGGCCTCGCTCTCAGCGGACGAAACCGTGCCACCCCGACGCGACGAGCACCGGCGCGAACGTCCCCGCAAAGATAAAGCTGTTGCCGCTGAAGGAGACGTCGCAGCACAAGATGTTCTTCTCCAGAAGCAGGAGCAGTTAGTTCAAGAGCTCCAGCAGCTCCAACAGCAGCTGAGGGCGGCGCAAGCTGCCTCCTTGAGGCAGGTCTCTGAGCCTCAAGGGAAAACGAGGGACGCCCCCAGCAGGGCAGCCCAGCCTCCCCGCGAGGACCTCAGAAATCATCTGGACCACAAACGGAGCCAGATTCGTGACGAAGGCTCGAGCAACAGCCGGAGTCACCATAGTCGCGATGGCCGAGCTCATAGCCATCGCAGTCCGAACCACCCCAAGCGAAAGTCCAGAGTTCAGACTCCAGAGAAGGACGACGAGCAGGAGCGGTTCGACAAACGCGTCAGGCTAGCTCTTCAGCACAACCTGGACATGCGGGACCAGAAGCAGATCTGTGGCCACACTGATCTGGGGGGCTCGCCCTTCATAAAAGAAATCGAGCGCACCCCCTTGCCCAGAAAGTTCTACGTCCCGCGGTTCGTCCCCTATGACGGACTGTCCGACCCATCCGCACACCTCCGACACTTCTCCCAGAAGATGTCCATCTGGGGGAACGAGGGTCACCTAAACTGCAAAATCTTCTCCTCCAGTTTGGGTGACCTCCCCCTGAAGTGGTTCTGCTCTCTCCCGGAGCAGTCGGTTTCCAGTTGGAAGGAGCTCCAGCTCTCCTTCCTGAAGAAGTTCCAGGCCTACACCGTCGTCCCCAAGAAGGAAGGGGACCTCCTCGCCCTGAGAATGAGGCAGGGCGAAACCCTCGCCAAGTTCGCCCAGCGATTCTGGGCGGTCCACAGCCAGATCGAGGGCACGAGGGAAGGGATGGCAATCTACGCCTTCCAGCATGCCCTGATCCCCGGCAACGACTTGCGGAAGGACTTGGCCGGGAACCCCCCAGAATCCACGCCAGAGTTGATGTCCCGGGTGAAGCGCTTCATCGCCCAGGAGGAAGACGAGATCCGGGCCAGGGATCAGGACGGGCACCCGGAGCCCGAACAGAAGAGTGGCCAACCTCGGCAGAGAGGCGGGAGGCCCTCCCAGAAGCAGGAGTCCAAGCGGGCCTGGGTCTCCAGTTCGGCGAAGCCTTCGTCATCCAGGTCTGGGGGCACTTGGAAGCCCAGACCTCCCTCCAGCGCCAGTCAGAGCGTCAACGTCGTCTTCAAGGAGCCGATCTACCGCATCCTGACCAAGATCAGGTCCAAGCCGTTCTTCAAGTATCCTCAGCCCATGAAGAATGAGCCCACCGAAGGCCCCGAAAGCAAGCTCTACTGCTCCTTCCATAAGGGCAACGGGCACAAGACCGAAGAATGCAAGACTTTGCAGGGGCATCTGGAGAAGCTGGCCGAAGAGGGCCACATCCCAGAGTTCATCAAGGCAGGTGATGCCGGCGGCAGCAAGGGCCGAATTCACCAGAGCACGGCCCAGGCTCCAGAAAGCGAGGACTCAGAGAAGATCATCAACGTGATCCATCTGGCGTCCTCAGCTCCCGCTTCCTCATCCCGGGGAAGCTCTCAGGCCCGTGCCGAAGCCAGGAGGGCTTCGCACGAGAAAGAAGTAATGAAAGCCGAACTCGCTCCGGCACCCAAGAAAGCCCGCCGCGACCGACCCGCCATCTCGTTCTCGGATCGAGATCTAGAGGGAATCCAGGTCCCTCACAACGACCCCCTGCTCCTCACCATGAAGCTGAGAGACTTCACCGTGAAGAGGATCCTCGTCGACTCCGACAGCTCCTCCGAGGTCCTCTACTACGACTGCTTCAAGAGGATGAAACTCTCCGAAGCAGACCTCACGGAGGTCCGAGCACCCTTGCTAGGGTTATCCGCCACGCCAGTCTATCCCAAGGGCAGGATCACCTTGGAAACCCGAGTTGGCGGAGCCTCCGTGCTGGCCGACTTCCTGGTTGTGGACGCCCCTTCCCCCTACAATGTCATTCTGGGCAGAACGTGGCTCCACAAGCTAGAGGCAGTTCCTTCTTCCCTCCACCAAAAGCTGAAGTTCGTCCTTGAGAACAAGGAGGGCATGATGGAAGTAATTACAGTGGAGGGAGACCAGCAGCAGGCCAGGCAGTGCATGCTGGCCGCAGTTCCAGCAGTGAAGGAGCCAGAGCGCGTCAACCTGGCCGAGTTCGAGAAAGGCCTCGATGAGATCGGCCGGGACCCTGAGAAGAAGAGCATCGAGGACCTGGCCGAGGTCAGGCTAGACCCGGCAGACCCAGACAGGTTCTTCCTGATTGGCACCCAGCTGCCAGACGAAGAAAGGGCCGAACTCTCTCGATTCTTGATGCAGAATGTGGACGTCTTCGCTTGGAGCCCAAGCGAAATGCCTGGGGTCGACCCTGAGGTCATGTGCCACAAGCTCAATGTCGACCCCGACCACAAGCCGGTAGTGCAGAGGGCCCGAAGGACCGGGCTGCAGCAGACAGATGCGGTCGTCGAAGAGATCGACAACCTGCTAAAAGCAGGAGCCATCCGGGAAGTCCAGTACCCGGTATGGCTGGCCAACACGGTGGTGGTCAAGAAGAAAACTGGGAAGTGGAGGGTGTGCGTGGACTTCACTGACTTGAACAGGGCTTGCCCTAAGGACAGTTTTCCCCTCCCAAAGATTGACCAACTGATCGACGCCACCGCTGGTCACGACCGAATGAGCTTCCTTGACGCCTACCGAGGCTATCATCAGATCCCGCTCTACGAGCCTGACGAGGAGAAAACATCATTCATCACCCCCCGCGGCACTTACTGCTATAAGGTGATGCCCTTCGGGCTGAAGAACGCGGGGGCGACCTATCAGCGCCTCGTCACAAAAATGTTCCAGGCCCAGCTCGGCCGATCGGTAGAGGTGTACATCGACGACATGGTCGTCAAATCTGTGCGCTCCAGCGACCACCTGGCGGATCTCGGCCAAGTCTTCGACATCCTCCGCGCATACAAGCTCAAGCTAAACGCTTCCAAGTGCGCCTTCGGCGTAGCCTCTGGCAAGTTCCTCGGCAGCTTGGTGACGCGGAGGGGGATAGAGGCCAATCCGGATCAGATCACTGCCATCCAGGGCATCCAGAGTCCCTCTACCACGAAGGAAGTTCAGAGGCTCACAGGAATGGCCGCAGCACTCAACCGCTTCATCAGCCGTTCATCAGATAAGTGCAGGCCTTTCTTTCAGCTTTTAAAGAAAAATTTGAAGTTCCAGTGGACCCCTGAGTGCGACCAGGCATTGGCCGCACTCAAAACTTATTTAATGTCACCACCATTACTCTCCACCCCGACTTTAGGGGAGACCCTGTATTTGTACCTTGCGGTCTCGGATCACGCAGTGAGCTCCGTCCTCATTAGGGAGGACGAGAGAGTTCAAAAGCCGATCTATTACACGAGCAAGACCCTGCTCGATGCCGAGACCAGGTACCTCCTATTGGAGAAGCTTGCGCTGGCTCTCGTCACCGCCTCCCGCAAGCTCTCCCATTATTTTCAATCCCACACCATTGTGGTGATCACGGAGCACCCACTCCGTTCATTGTTCAAGAAGGCTGACTTTTCAGGGCGCATATCAAAGTGGACAGTTGAACTGGGGCAGTATGATATACAGTACCGTCCACGAACTGCGATCAAAGCCCAGATTCTGGCTTCATAGTGGAATTCGTCTCCCCCAACCCGGCTCCGACCCAGCTCGGCACGGCACTGGGGGGCACAGGGCACGAGCCAGTAGAAACAGAGGTCCAGCAGTCTCCCACCTCGGCATGGAAGATCTTTGTCGACGGGTCGTCCACCTCCAAGAGAGCTGGCGCCGGCATAGTTCTCCAATCGCCAAAGGGACTGGTCATAGAGCAAGCCTTCACCTTGGACTTCAAAGCGACGAACAATGAGGCAGAGTACGAAGCAATGATTGCAGGGTTGAACAGCGCCCGAATCCTCGGAGCCCAGCATCTGGAGATCTTCAGCGACTCTCAACTGGTAACTAGCCAGCTCGCTGGAGACTACCAGGCCAGGGACGACAGGATGGCGGCCTACTTAGCCCTTGCGAAAAAACTACTCTCTCAATTCCAGAAAGCCGAGGTCAGGCAAATATCCCGAGATACCAACACGCACGCAGACGCGCTTGCAAACCTGGCCTCCGCTGTCGAAGCAGGAAAGAAGAGGACCATCGAGGTCGGGTCAGTATCAAGGTCAAGTCTAGAACTCCATTCATCTCGGCTTGTCCTCTGTGCTGACCTCGGCCCCAGTTGGATGGATCCAATCGTCGCCTACTTGAAGGACGACCAGCTCCCCGAAGACAAGACTGAAGCCCACAAGATCAGGCTCAAGACAGCTCGGTTCTGGCTCTCTCCCGAAGGCAAACTCTACAGGAAGTCCTTCACAGGTCCATACCTCCAATGCGTCCACCCAACCAAGGTGGACGACTTCCTGTATGAGATCCACGAAGGAATCTGCGGCAGCCATATAGGAGGTCGGTCATTGGCCTACAGAGCAATCAGCCAGGGTTACTGGTGGCCCTACATGCAGAAGGACGCCCAGGTCTACGCCAGGAAATGCGAGAAATGCCAGAAGTTCTCCCACTCCCTCCATCAGCCAGCACAGGATCTGAGTCCCCTCTCCAGCCCATGGCCCTTCGCTCAATGGGGCCTGGACATTGTGGGGCCTCTTCACCGAGCTCCGGGGAACAAGAGATGGCTGATAGTGGCTACGGACTACTTCACAAAGTGGATAGAGGCTGAACCGTTGTCTTCAATCACGGACAGGGACTCCAGGAACTTCGTTTGGAAAAACATCCTTACGAGGTTCGGCATCCCCCGGACCCTGATTTCGGATAACGGGACTCAGTTCGATTCCAAGTCCTTCAGAGACTTCTGCCAAGAGCACGGCATCAGAAACCATTACTCCACCCCGGCATATCCACAGAGTAATGGCCAGGCAGAAATCTCTAACAAAGTGATCCTGGACGGCCTGAAGAAGCGACTGGACAAGGCAAAGGGCAGATGGACAGAGGAGCTTCCGAGCGTGTTGTGGGCATACAGAACAACTCCAAGGCGGTCCACTTCGGCAACACCTTTCTCTCTGGCCTACGGGATGGAGGCGGTCATTCCCTTGGAAATCGGCCTTCCTACCCTGAGGACAGAGCTGGTCGACCAAGGCCGAAATGAGACGAACCTGGCAATGGAGCTGGAGCTGGCAGACGAGCGACGAGAAGCAGCAGCCCTGAGACTGACCGACTATCAGCAGCGGTTAGCCAGGGCATACAATCAAAATGTCAAAGAAAGAAGGTTCACCGCGGGAGAGCTCGTTTTAAAGAAGGCCCTGCCAGCTGACAGAGAACCAAACGAGGGGAAGCTTGCCCCGAACTGGCATGGCCCGTTCAGAGTAGTCTCACTGGCAGGAAAGTCAGCTTACAAGCTCGAAGACTTGGAAGGCAAGCCGCTGCCGAGACCGTGGAATGCATCCCACTTGAAGAAATTTTATTTCTAAAGATGTAATGAATCTCAGGATCAATAAAAGCAGCTTTTGCCTTGTCATCAATCTGTCGTCTCTCTCTGGTCGACTCCGGCAGCATAGGCTCTACGCCCTGGAAATGGCCTGGAGTTCCTACACTCAGCCTTTCCTAAAGCCCCGTGTCTTGGACACACTTCGGCTCTACGCCCTGGAAATGGCCTGGAGTTCCTACACTCAGCCTTTCCTAAAGCCCCGTGTCTTGGACACACTTCGGCTCTACGCCCTGGAAATGGCCTGGAGTTCCTACACTCAGCCTTTCCTAAAGCCCCGTGTCTTGGACACACTTCGGCTCTACGCCCTGGAAATGGCCTGGAGTTCCTACACTCAGCCTTTCCTAAAGCCCCCGTGTCTTGGACACACTTCAGGCTCTACGCCTTGGAAATGGCCTGGAGTTCCTACACTCAGCCTTTCCTAAAGCCCCCGTGTCTTGGACACACTTCAGGCTCTACGCCTTGGAAATGGCCTGGAGTTCCTACACTCAGCCTTTCCTAAAGCCCCCGTGTCTTGGACACACTCGAGGCTCTACGCCCTGGAAATGGCCTGGAGTTCCTACACTCAGCCGTTTCCTAAAGTCCGGGTTCATAAACCCCTCACACCTTGGCGCAAGGCAGTTCGGCCAAGGTCAGTTCCCTGAAGTCCGGGTTCATACACCCCTCAGAAGGCCATTGCCGAACTCACTCTCGCCTAGCCGAAGCCAACGGAACGATGTGGCCACCCCGGCGCAAGTCAATTCGGTCGCGTATGGGTCCACCTCGGCGCAATGCCAGCCATTTCGGCCAAAGGCAGCTTTCCAGAGGAAGAGAGCTGTGCCAGCACTCAAACACAAAAACACAAGTGTTCCAGAACAGTGCAAGGAAAGTAAGAAAGAACTCGAGCATTGTACACAGTTTGGGTGATCACAGAACAACTCCTTTTTATTCATTGTAAACAGCTTCGTTACAAAAGTTACAGAACAGAAAGCAAAGTACAGAAAGGAGGATCACAGTCCTCTAAAAACAGAAAATAAAGAAAAGCTGGGAAACTCCGATCTTCACTCACTCCACGACGCCGGATCGTTGCCTGGAGGCTCTGAGTGATCCTGAATTTCACCGGGCTGTGCAATGCACTTTGGCTGGTCAGACCAAAAGCATCGCACAGCCCCTCCAGTTCGGAGGCCCTGGACCTCGCTGAGCTCTTCAACACCCTTCGGTCAATGAGACCAGCCAAGCTTGAAGAAACCCCAGGTCCAGCGGGGCCTCAATCCCGCATTCCTGTACGACGGACGCACAGGACCGTGTCGGACGAGAATGCGCCACCGTCCCCCGGTTGCGTTGCAGCGCATCCTCACTCTGTCTGGCCGGGGACGGATGGCCATGGACCCGCGTTCAGAGAGCGCGTGGTCCACGGGGAGTTCCTTCAGAGAGCGCGCAGACCACGACGGGCTTCCCCCCTTGGAGAAAGCCGTCCACAGGCGCAAGGGTTCCCCCCGGATCAAAAATTACAGAATGTCTGTCAGACATGGTTCCTACAGCTAAGTGAATTAAGCTATCCTACTTCCGTTTCTTTTCTTCTCCCATGGCGAGCCTGCCATCCCTATTTATAGGAAGAAGAAAGACTCAAGTCTCCGAAAGAAAGACTCAAGTCTCCGAAAGAAGGGCTCAGTCTCCGAAAAAAGTTATGAGGGCGAAGTCTCCCACGCGTTACTGGGGATGCACGACTGTTGACCAGCGATCCCCATGACGCCACGTGGAGACATCCGTCCGGTTCTCTCGTCAGCCGAGCCACCATGTTTATTGCTATTTATGGTCTCCAGAATACGGAGAGTCAGCACTGACAGCTACGAGGACCGTTTGACTCTTTCTACCTCAAGGGCCACGCCACACAGTAAAGACATTCAATACCATTCAATGCACATCCTGAAATGAAAAGAGAGACAAATGCAAAGAGAAAATTCACAAGTAAAGAAGCCCGTCTTTCATTGATTGCAGAAAATATTTACAAGGCTGAGAAGCAGAGGCACTACAGACAAGAAGACAGAAATAAAGAGGAGCCCGGCTACTGTGGTTTCGGCGACTCCACTAGGTCAATCACCATGTCCGCTAGACCAGTGGATTCGGCCGAAACCGCGACCTTGCTAGGAGCGTCGCTGGCAAGAGATTCTGTTACCAGAGCTTCACTTGGACCAGGGGCAGAAGAGGCCTCACCCTGAGGCACGGCAGGAGCGTCGCTGGCGACTGGGGCATCGCTCAAGACCGGGGCAGCTGGAGCGTCGTCAGCAGCAGGAGCTTCGACCGGGGCGCTTTCAGCTACAGGGGCTTCGACCGGAGCGCTTTCAGTTGCAGGTGCGGAGCTCGGCTCGGGATCCAGGTCCGAATACTTCGGCAGGTCCTGATAGACATGATGGTCTTCAGGGACCCCCGCACGTCTCAGTGCGGCCAGGCATCCTTCCTCGAACAGAATGGAGGTGATCTCCTCCACCTGTTTCTCATACAGCTCAGTGGCTCGATCCACCCCATCCTGGAAGGCGGACTGGGCCTCGGCCTGAAGAGAGGCCTTTTCCTTCTCCAGCTCGGCGTTCACCGTCTTCAACCTTGCCGTTTCGGCGCGCCCAGCCAGCACTTCCCCACGCAGCCTCGTCCCCTCAGCAGTAGATTCAGCCTTCAATCTGGCCAGCTCAGACTCCAGTTCGGCGGTCTTCTTGTTCCTCGCCCAAAGCTCGCCTTTCATATGATTGGCCCGGGACGAGAGTTCGGCGACCTCAGTCAGAGCCGATGCCAACCGAGCGGACTCTCCAGCACTGGCCACCTTCAGCTCTTCCATTCCCTTCCGCTGCTCGTCCAGCTCCTTCTTCAGCTTCTCCCGCTCGGACTCCAGGCGGGTCACCCTCGCAGCGTTCCTATCCCTCCTTCCTAGGATGGCTAGGAGCCTCTGCACGTTCTGCAAGTGAAAAGAGGAGGGTCAAAACAGGAACAGCCGAACTAGGCCACACGAAAGAATACACAAAAAACACTTACCAGGATGTTGGCCTGGATCGCTGACAACATCAGGCTCTCGTCATCAAACTTCTCGTGCTCCTCCATATCCCGTGGCAGAGCACAGGCCCTGGCAAGGGCCCCGATCACCTCGGCATTTCCCAGCAGTCGGTCTTCAACGCTCAGGGGTTTGCCGGGTTGTGTTTCCATTCTCGGCTTCCACGGTGCTGGGGCAGTTCGGGGCCCGGAGGCCGATCCGGACCCTTGCCCCGCCGAGATGATAGGCTCGCGCGTTGGCCCGACAGTCGACTTGCTGACTGGCGCACTCTTTTCGGCCGGCGCACTCTTTTCCTTCGGCGCGCTCTTCTCACCAGGGGGGTGAGCGGGACTCTTGCCCTTCGGCTGCAGATCAGCCTTCGAACTCTTCTCCCCCGCCTTGGACTTCTTCCTGGGCGGGGACCCCTCCTTCGAGCGCTACGGCGAGCGTCGCCGAACTCCACCGCTCGGAGCGGGGACAAGAGCAGAGAGAGCACCAGCGCCCACCGAACCCGAAGCAGCACGAGTACCAGCAGGCGATGGGGCCCCAGAAGACGACGACCTCTGCCTAAACTTAGCAGCCAGGTCCTTGACAGCAAGCTCCCTCGAGCTTCCCTCCATGTCCTCTTCTCGATCAGAGAGATAAGCGTCCACTATCTGCGTCAAGTCCGGCAGCTCCGGATCAGAAGTAGACGCCTCGGCACCAGACGCAGTTCGGTCGGCAACGGGATCGGTCAAGGGGACCCCGCTAAACACCGCAACTGATACGGTTGGACGGTCAGGGTGTGTCTCGTCCACCTCAGGTACTCCGGTCCTCTGGTAGTGGCTGCGATACCTCGGCGTATACCCGAGCAGCTTCCAAGCTGACCTGGTTTCGTGCCCCTTGTACCGTTCAACCTTGTTGATGTCGTCGGTGTTCCTCCTCCAGCCTTCGCTGACAGCTCGGCGTCGCCTCGCACCCGCCTCTGCTCAACAAGCAAAAAAGAGTATCAGTTCGGCATCAATGAGGTAAGCAAAGCAAAAAGGAGAAAAGCAGTGATGATTACTTGGGACTTCCCCAGGGCGACGTGGGACCGACAGCCTCCTGCTTTCACCTGGGCCGAACTCCCAGTCCCCCGAGACACAGAAGAAATCTTCCTCAGCATTCTTATTTGAATCCTCCAAGGCTAGGACGAAGCCCCTTCGCTGCGGCTTCACACGGAGATAATATCTTCCCTCCCCAGCCTTGCAGATATCATATGTATCCTCGATGTCGTGAGGGCTTAGGTTGGTCCCCAAGATCTCGTTCAGCTTCGCTGTGCCCATGATGACCTTGTAGCCATTGGGCATCAGCTGGCCCGGGGCGAGGGACCAAAGGCTAAGGCAGGCCCTAAGCAGGGGGTGCAGTGGAAACCTGACCCCACCCTCGATCACGGAGATCAGAGGGAACGGCATCCAGCCGCCGTAGCAGCGATACAGGGCAGCGTCGGCAAGGTCCGCCGGTTTTCAGGAGGACCCCCTCCGGAATGTTGAAGGCAGCTCTAAACTCGGCTAAGCCCTCATCGGAATCTACCCTGAATCTAGGGGTGCCCATGTCTAGAAGGGGTGACGACGAAGAAAAACCCTAGAAATCGAAAAACCCCAAGAAGAACCAGACAGAAGAACAAAGCGACTTACAGGGACGAAGAAGCAGATCGAGAGCAGATCCGGGCGCGTTCTACGGTCGTCTTCCTCGAACAGATCTCAGGCACCAGAGCAGAAATCGAAAGTAAAGGCGAAGGCGAAAGGAATCAGAAGCGAGAAAAGGAAGGGGACGGCCCTATTTATAGAAGGGGAACCCTCATTAGGGTACCGCCTCCGAATTCGAAGAGACACTTCAAAGCCCGTGCCCGTCCCATCAATGAGACAACGCAACCAGCGCAGAAGCTACGCGTGTAGCCGTCAACTCGGTTCCCAAGACAAACGGGGCAGAGCATTTATTACTTCAAAGAGTTGAAGCGACACCAGGCATAAAGAGTTGAAGCGACACCAGGCATAAAGAGTTGAAGCGACACCAGGTAATGATCATCGCATCCCCAGACGGATTCTTCTAGCTTTCAACCCCTAAAGGCTAGCACACTTCAGAGGTCAAAAGCTAGGGGGCAATTGTGTGGGGAGATTTCCAGAACCACAGGATTAAGCTAATCACAGCCATCAGATGAGGCTAAGCATTCACACGTGCCATCCGCGTGCCATCCACGTGGCACCAATCTCACCCCGGCTACCAGGACAGAGGCATCGGCCGAAGTCAAGCATCTCCGGGCCACTAGCGCCGAACTGGTCCATCCCGGGCGCCATCTCGGCGGGGAGCTCCACCTCGGCTGAGCCACCCCGGGTGCCATCTCAGAAGAAAACTCCACCTCGGCTGAGGAAGCCAGGACAGAAGCCGAAGCAAGAGAGAACCTTCACTTGCGCCCCTCATCCCCCACGTCATCAGGCACGTGGAGGGATAGGGGCACGAGCCAGTGGGACAGACGCGACATCCAGCCGCCCACAATCTTCGCCAGATCCCTGACAGGGCGGCATCCAGCGGCTAAGGCCACATCAGGGTAGGGCCCGAGGGCAGATCCGCCGGTACCCCCTACCGCCAAAGGCGCCCAACACGACCTGGCCCAACAAGATGTGCATTAAATGCGATGTGGGCTGACCCGACGGGCATTTAATGCATAGTGGGCTGGATTGGACCGCAATTAATGCAATGTGGGCTGATCGTGACTTCCCAGTCGAATCACGGGACCCACACCACAATATCTCCCAAAGATACGTTCCAAACTCTATAAATAGAGGATCAAACCACCATCAAAGGTACGCCATTTTTCATACACAGAGCCCTTACTCTGTCTCTCTTCTCCCTCTCCTTCCATTGTTCCAGTTCCCACACTGACTTTGGCATCGGAGAGCCTTGCGCCGCCCAGGCCAGGGTCCTCTGACCGTTTGCTCTTCCCTTTCAGGCTTTCGGACGGCTCCCAGACGTTCCCAATCATCATCATCATCGGATAAGTCCTATAAGGCTCCCTCCTTATTGTGGGTCATTATTTTCTGCACCTACATATAGCATCTCACATATTATTTGTTGTTGGGACGTTGCAGGAATTCTTTGGCATCGGAGGTCAAAACCCAAAATCCTTCTATTTGAGCTTCAGTAGTGATATCCTAGAAGCTGCATTCAATGTAATGTAACAACTCCGCATCTTCTATTTTGCATTTTGCATTTTGCACATGCCCCCATTTTATTATTTGGGTCTATTTTATGAGTCCGCATCTTCTATTTTGAATTTTGCACATGCCCCCCCAATTTAATTATTTTGGTCTGTTATATGAGTCCCCCTCTTAACCATAAATATGTTTTGTATTCATCTCCAGACTCCATTTACAGAAGTGGAGAGAGTGTTTGGGCAGATGAAAAACGGGGCCCTCTTTAGCCTTCCTGAGGAAAAGATAAAAGAGCTAGCCCAACAAGCGTCCTCTTCTTCCGAGGGCGGCCGTTTTCTTGTTGGAAAACCCTTCAACCTGTTCGAAACGCGACCTACTTACTCTAACCAGCACGGAGAGTTACATGAGGTCGACTCCATCGACTATGCGGATCTCCAAGACATAGATATCTCTGTTTCCTTTATGAACATCAGTAGCGTAAGATTTTCATTATTGCTTGCATTTTCCTTCGAAATTCTCTTCCCCTTCCCCACCCCCTCTCTGTGTCTGCGTGTTTGTGTTACTAAATTATTAACCCATTTCATCCTCAAAACTAAGATTTTCCCCCTCACAAAATACAATAAACGTTGCAGGGGTCGATGTTGGCACCTCAGTACAGCCCTAGGGGAACTAAGGTGGCATTGGTTGTGGATGGCAGCGGCTATGTGGAGATTGCGTCCCCTAACCTGTCTAATAATAGTGGAGAAGTACAAAGAAACGAGCAGGAGGAGTCTATCTCTTACAAAACACACAGCGCACAGGTCAAACATGGCCAAGCTTTTGCGGTCCTGGCAGGTCATCCCTTTGTTATCGTTGCTGACCAGGGTCGATCAGGACTTGCAACTCCTCTTCTTTGAGATCAACACAATTAACATTAATACTTACTCGCAGGCATGTTGCTATCGATACAAATATCAACTCGATCCCCTCCCGCCTCCCTCTGTTTCTCTCTATCTTGTGTTGGTTGTAAGTTTGTTTTCCATAACATTGCTGTGGTTGTGCGTCCAGGGAGAGGCAACGTCCTTAGTAGGATGGACAAGGCAGAAAAGGAGCTGTTTTTTAATGTAACTGAAAGAGAGGTGAATAGGGTCTTGAATTCTCAAGACCAGATCTTCTTCTTTGATGGGCCCAGAGGAAGGAAGGAGAGGGAGAGTGAAGATTTGGTTTTAATCAAGTTTAATGTATGAAAAGAGCACGAGAATCTATTAAAAGAACTAAATAAACGAAGAGTACTATCCCAACCAGCAGAGACTCGTAGACTAGTGGTATGGTGAGAGTGCATGTAAGTTGTAGAATTACAACGAATAATCAATCAATAAAGTACAAGGCAGTTGTGTTCATCTGTGTCTTAGCTTATTGCTGGAGGCTAATCAATTTAAAGATAAAGAGTTGTGCGTCTTTATTCGTAACTCCTCCCAATCGAACTATCATGTTCAGACGAGGTAAGTTTTATGACGAAGTGGCTAACGTGGCCCTCACGTTTAAGTAGCTCGGTTGTTGCGTGGATGCATGTAGAGATTTCAAATTGGCTGGGCCAGCACCAAACCGCCTGCCTATCACGGCAGTCAAGGGGCCCGTGGCACGGTACAGGACAATGGCCCTACTGGACCGCTATGTTAGGCACGGTTGGGATGATTGGAAATGGCCCGCCGGCGGCACGGCACGAGATCTCATATTTTTATTGTAAATATGAAAATATAGACTTTTATTTTTTTTTATTTTCTTATTATCCAAAAAAAATTATAAAAGTTTTGAGGGTAATCTTATTAAAAGACCTTCAAATCGAGAAAATTCAAATGGTTCTCTTCTCAATCGAGTAGGTCAAATTTGACAAAACCACTTAAATTTGTGTGTCATACTCTTCTTTGTGTGTATATTTTAATTTTTTTCGTATAAGACCTCTGTTTTTACAGCCCAAAAGGTTGTAAGATCTTTGTCTTTTTAGCACAAAAGGTAAAAACAACACGAAGTCCATGACACGATAGGCACGGCCCTTGCCATGTTAGGCCGACCCCCTGGCCAGGCAGGTTTAATTTGGCAGTGGTTTGTCACGTTAGCCGTATGGGTTCTATATATTGACGCGAATGAAATTCATGATGGGTTCAAGTTATTGTTGCTCATGACAAGCCTCACGCCGTTCTACTTTCATTTTGCACATTACTCGGTAGTTTTTATATACAAAACTCAATTAGTATAATTGGTAGTGAGGAGTGACATTTTAGTTGTTGATAGTATAAGTCTTAAGAGGATTTTTCTTTTACTGGATGGGATCTTCTTACCTGTATCGATTTTTAGTTCTTGATTGAACTTTTTCTCACTAAAGATTGTAAATTGATAGTTATTTTAATATATTTGGTGGATGAGAATAACCCTACATAAATTCATTTTTATCAATACGGAGCCCATTTTATTAAATCCAATTAACTGATTAGAATGGCAGTCAATTCACATTTACTTATAGTTGGTTATAATTGACACTAATCCATGCACAGTCTGCCATTGGATTAATGAAGGTTTCAGTTAGGTTTATATCTTGTAGTCCGAGTTTATCGGAGTAGTCCATTTGGTTTGCCAATGACTTGGTTCAAGGTTAAGGGTATCCTTGTCATTCTACCGAACCTTTATTAGGAGCTAGTAAAGCGGAGATTATATATACAATGTAATATCCGTAACCCTAGATATTAAAGAGAGTCAAAATGTGAGTCATTGGTCTCTTACCATGGATGTAGGCAGTTTTGCCAAACCATGAAAAAATCCTCGTCTTGTAGGTTTCGCGTTTCCGCACACAGGCGCACAACAGTTTTAAAATGCATAATTTGGAGGGAGAGAGGGAGGGAGAGGGAGAGAGAGAGAGAGAAAACAATGGCATTTTTTTTTAAATAATGACATATCCATGTTTGCATAATTGATATAACAACAAAGTTTTCATTTTCCTAAAACTTCAACCAAACCGTTGTTGCTAATTACCGTCAATGTTACATATATTTGGGATATGAAAGGTACTAAAATAAAAGGGCAAGGATGTATCAATAAATATTGAAAATATAAAGGCATTTTTATAAATCCTTGAAACCTTGGGGTAATATACAAAAAAAAAAACTCATCAATCTAATTATTTTAAACCTTGATTTTAGAGTTTTAAACTTTAATTAATTTAGAAATGTGTTGTTTTTCTTGTTTTTTTCTTTTCATGTACAACCCTCCGGTGACTGTTACGACATTGGTGATCTCTATCTTGTGGTAAATCTGTGGCTCCCTAGAGTTAGCAAGCTAATATGCAGTGATCTTATTTTTTTTGGGACATTGCCCTTAGAGCATCCTTTAGAATTGAGATTTACTCCTGAAAAGTCAAAATTTAAGTATTTCTCTCATACGATATTCTAGGGTCGTGTGATATCGCACACATCATATCGTGCGATATCCTAGGGCTGAGTGATCTCACATATCATTCTGTGTGATATCGCACATGCGATATCGTAGGGCCGTGCGATATCGCACCATGTATGAATAGTTCTGCGGAAATTATATAAACTTCGACCGTTGTGGTACAATTTTCAGATTTAAGAATAGTCGTAGGGTGAATATCCCTTTTCTTTGGTGGATCAGATAAGGAGGATTATCTAAATAAGCAAGTGACAACACTTTCCTCCTGATTAATCGATGGCTCGGTACATTGTCATTGGTCCCCATGGAACAGGCCGGGGACTCAAAATTCCCAGAAAAGAATACATGATTAATGGGAATATTTGCATCATTTTAATGGCAGTGGTTGTGAAAAACTAAAGACCTCAGGTTTCATTAAGAATAACTAATGACTATAAATAAGAATACAATGACTCATAATAGAAAATCCGAACACACCCATAATGGAAACCTCAAATCACATGATAACTAACTCATAAAATAATAAAAACATGATCTATTACTAATATTAGGGGAACGCATTCCTCTTGTAACATATACAACATTGTTTTAGAATAATATATATTAGAATATTCTTTTTTACTATGTAAGGGTGTGGATGCACTCGTTATTGTGCCATTTGGCTCCGCCTTAACCACTTGGCTCATTGAACATGCTAAAAAGGATATTGATAGTCTCGCAAATTCTCTATTGATGGTGGACCAACTTCTCCTGTATTGAACCCCTCCTCCCGATGACCTTGGTTTCATTGAGCATCCTGCCTCATTAATGGCGGGGGTGGCCATTTCTTCTGTATTGAGCCTACATCTCCTCATCAGATCAGATATCAAGCCTTGGGTGCACCTAATTTGGAATTCCCTAGACTCTCTCGCTTCTTCTGGAGGGTCTTATATAGAAGAATCCGGCCAACCGATGACTGGGCTAAAAAAATAAGGTGTCAACCTCTCCTCTGTTTGCTCTCTTTGCAACTCGGACGGTGAATATATTGGTCACATTTATTTCTCATGCCCCTATGTTATAGAGCTCTGGTCGTGGATAGGCTGCATGTTGCAATTCAACTTGTTTCACCCCATCTTACTTATGGTCTTCTCCATCCTCTAGTTGTGAAAAGCTCGCCAAATAGGGAATGGCAGTAGTTTTCTTCTTCGCCATTTATGTCATTTGTATCTAGATTCTCGAACAAACTTCCTTCTCAACAAATATCTAGAAGGCTTCTCTGGATCCAGCTAAATTCAGCATTGCATCAACTGAATTAGAGCTTATCTACATATTACATATTAGAGCATTTGGTAAGCCTCTATTTTTATTTTTTATTTTTTATTTTTAGATTTTTTTTTCAAATTAGAGATTTTTCCCTCTATAAACATATAAGCTAAGGGAAGCTGCTTATTTTGAGAACTTTTTAGCTAAAGTAGATGGAATGGACAATACAAAATTCACAAGTGTTTTTGACAAAAATAACCTCAAAAAATCTTTAAAATGATACAATTAAGAAATGGCCGATTTACCATAATTCCTAAAGGCGGGACCTAAACGTTACCCTGGGTTGACGGGATTTCTCCACATCGAACCCTGAGTGGAGGACGTGTCACAACTACTTTGAAGAGTGCCAAGAACAATCCGCATGGGTGCTATGCATTAGGTCCGAGCCCTCCCATTTAGTCCATAGTATCCAGCCCGATTAATAGTAACAATAGGAAATTAAATAACATAGAGACATTAAAGTTCAAATCAAGTTATACAAATAAAAGAAGTGAAAATAAATTATAATGGCTATATCTCTTTTAGGGCGGTGCTTTCAATTACTTGGGTTCAAGCCATGCCCAACTACTAAACGGGTAAAAATTTTATATTATATCATGGCCCAAGTAGAGTACTAAAACCTAAAGCCGAAAGCCTAAACCAGCCCAAAATTAATACTCTGGGCTATTTTGTAATAGTCTATATTTTGTAATTTTGTAAGCTATTAGCAATAATCTTGATGTATGACATTAATATTAATAAATAATTCAGAACTTCTAGTCACATTTTGCTTGATTTATATGAGAAATTCATTTATTTATGTATCAAATGTATTTATCATATGATATTATTTGATTTTTAATGAAATTACTATTTTTGGGCTAAATATATATATATGAAAATATGTTATATATATGTGTATATATCAAAAAACTATGAAAATGAATAAAGGGCCCATGTTAGTGATTCGCCCCAGGCCTTTGAAAAGTCAGGACCGGCCCTGGTGCTATGCATTAGGTCCGAACCTTCCCATTTAGTCCATATTATCCAGCCAAATTAATAGTTACAATAGGAAATTAAATAACATAGAGATCTTAAATTCAAATCAAGTTGTACAAATAAAAGAAGTGAAAATAAATTATAATGGCTATATCTCTTTTTGGCAGGGGCGACCTTGGGGACAGTCCACACAGGCAGCCGGCTGGGGCCCCCAAATTTGGCCCAAAATGGGGGCCCCCAAGTCGAATAAGATGGGTCCATGATTGGTCATGATCTATTGTGATCTATATATTTAAATTGGAAAACAAATATCAAAATCGAATAGGATCAGGATTTTGACACTCGTTGACTAATTTTTTGGTAAACTAGAATCATGGACACAATTTACAGTGCCACATATGGAAAACCAACCCTTAATCTGTATTGCTATGATCAAGATTGTGGGCTGCGGATGGAACCCAGATTCTAACGGTGGAGATTGTTTTAGTCAATACTAGGGCAACCACTTAGCACTCTTTAATTTTTTTTCTCTAATGCATCTTGTAGTTTAGAACTGAAAAGCTATAAGGCGTTTTTGTGACAGATTCTCTCTCTCTCTCTCAGACTCTCTCTATGCAGATGCAGTGAAGGTATTTTTTGGATTCTTGTTTGATTTGGAGAAGTTAAAGTCTGCAAATCTAGATACTTTAAAGGCTTCTTGTAACAATCTTGAAGAATTTTTGAAACATGACAGTGTTTCTGATATTGATGGGACACATTTATTTTCGGAGTTAAGAATCATGAGAGATCTTTTACCAGATAACGCAAAGAAAGCAATCGAAGTGCTAAATCATTTTGAAGTCACGGGATAATTGCTTTCCAAATGCATGGGTTGTATACAGAATTATGTTGACTATACCAGTTACCGCTGCATCTGCAGAAAGAAGCTTTTCAAAACTAAAGTTGATCAAATCTTACCTTCGATCGACCATGTCCCAAGACTACAAGAAAGCTGGCTTTTAGTGGCGACTTTTTGAGCCGCGGTCTAATTTTCGCCACTAAAAACCCACCTTTAGTGGCAAAAATTTGATGTCGCCACTGAAGGTATTTTAATGCCCACATTTAGTGGCAGCTTATATGTCGTGGCTAAATTTCGCCACTAATTCCTTGGCAGGAAGTTTTTACGCCATGGGATTTTGGAGGGAAAGAGATTTAGTGGCAAGTTTTAATTTATTGCCACTAATAGTGTACGGTTTTAGTGACAACTTGTTATGATCGCCACTAATGTCTTAGATTCTTACATTTAGCTGTAGTATATTTTTTGCCACTTATGTTCTATTTTTTGTGGCTACTTTATATTGCCACTAAAGATATCTCACAAGAAAGTTGACTTTTAATGGCAACTTTTTTTGCCATAATTTAATTTTCACCACTAAAGACTCACCTTTAGTGGCGAAATTTGATGTCGACACTAAACGTATAATGGTGGTCACATTTAGTGACAACTTAAATGTCGTAGCTAAAGGTTATTTTGCAGGGGAAGGAGATTTAGTGGCAAGTTTTATTTTTTTCCACTAATGGTCTAGAATTTTAGTGGCAACTTTTTATTTTTGTGGCTACACTACTAGAATTTTAGGCTTTGGCACATGAGGAAGCGGGCGGCCGCTTGGGGCGGTCGCAAGTAGCACTATTAGCGACCGCCATATTCACAATTAGCGACCGCTTATGGTGGTCGCTAAAGACCTATCCATTATACCCCCGCGCCAGTCCCCTTTTCTGCTCCCACTTTTTTTTCTCCCTTTTCCCCTCCCGCGCTCTGCACTCCTCTGCTCCCGCGATCTGCACTCCCGCCGCGATTTCGCCGGAGCCCGCCTACGCCGGAGCCGCCTCCCTCCCTCCCTCTCTCTATTTCTCTCTCTATCTATCTCAGTCCCTCTCCCTGTAGCTCTGCATGCTACCGTCCCGCGTGCCGGAGCCACCACCGGAGATCTCTCTCTTGGTCCCTGTTCCGGAGCCGTCCGCGGTCTCTCTCTCCCCATCCCTCCCTCTCTCTATTTCTCTCTCTCTCTCTCCCTCACTCCCTATCGCTCTGCCTCTCTTCCTCTATCTTTCCCTCACTCCTTATCGCTCTGCCTCTCTCTCTCTCTCTCTCTCTCTCTCTCTCCCCCTCTCCCTCTCTCTTTCTCTATCTCTCTCTCTCCCTTCCTCCCTCCCTCCCTCCTTCTCCCTCTCCCTCTCGGACTGCACTTTGCCCGTGAATCTGTGCAGGGCGATTTGTTGTGCTGCCTCCATTTCCAAACAGGTAATTTTTTTTACTGCTCTTTTCCATGCTTTTTGTTTACATTTTATTGATCACCTATGAGATCCAAATCGCTCCAGATCACTTCTTTTTTTATTTATTTTTTTCAGATCTTGTTCCTTAATGATTTTTGGGTGGGTGGCTTTGATTTCATTGGTTGGCCCCCAATGATGGATTTGAAGCATAGATCTGTTCTCATTTCTCTCTGTTTGCATTACATCTTTTAGGTTATCTATTGCAACCAGCTATTTGTCTTGATTTCTTGAATAATGGAGATATGGATGGTGTTAGTAGCATGTGACTGTTGTTGATTTCTTGTTATGAAGAAATTTGACCATTGGATAGATACCTTAAATGCATGCTAAAACAATCAATTGTGAGTCCACCCACAGTCAATGTGCTTATTGATAGGCTTATTGGCAGGGTTAAAGAGGAAGAGAAGGAAATGTTAGTTTCAATAATTGCTGCATAAGAAGAATGTTTGGATATTGTTCGATGAAATCCTGTTTGTGGGGGGTAATGGGGGATGCGATGGTGTCGTTGTGGATTAAAGGAAGGGGGGTTCGCAGGGAGCATGATCTGATGATAGCACACCTGATCAAGGAGCCACACACACACACATAGATTAATATGCAACCAAGAGGGCCAAACATACAAGGTTCGATCTGCCTCAGTCGGACGTGGCTGACTGTGGATTGTATTTGCCTGTTTGGCTAGCTGTAGCATGGTCCTTGCGTGGGAGTGACTTTGTCCTCTAGGGACCAAGGGCGGACCTAGCTGTTACGACGTGGGTGCGACCGCACCCATGAGATTTGAGAAATTTTTTAAATAATAGCATAAAAAACCCTAATTTATTATTTAACTTCTTAACTTGATCATTGCCCGCACCACCCAAATCAAAATCTTGGGTTCGCCATTGCAGTAGGGACCACACCTGATCCTTACACCTGTTACATTTTATTTATATGAAGGCATCTCTTGACATGCACCCCCCTGTGGTACCAGTGCCCATTACACATGTTCCACGCTCTCGCCACGGTCATGCAATAGCAACTATGAAGTGGGAAAATATAGGTTATGTGGAATTTTCATTTTGCTATGATTCACTATTAGACTCTCGTATCTGATTCTTTTACAAATATCCATGGTGTCTCGAATGAATGAGGAAATTTGCGTGACTGGGTTGGGGGTTTGGTATGGCAGTCTCAAAGTAGATTTTTTTTAATCTTATTTTTACTGGTAAGTTGACTTAACCCACAACCTCAGGGTTGTAATAGTGAACACCTTCCACTATGTCACAGGTTGTTGGAGTAGGGGTCTGGCTAAATTTTCATGGGACACCAACCCACCTCCTTTTCTAGGGCTTGCAAGTTGCAACCTGCACATGCCAAAGAAAGAGGATTATCGGAGGCAGGCTGTGGAACGACAATAAGAGACACTGCTTTCACAGGGTCAAACCAATGCTAATGCAATGTTTTTTTTTTTTTAGAAAAAAAGGACGTTTAATAAGAAACTATTGAATGAGGGGCTATCTCCAAGGTAGTCATATGATTGAATTGTAGGGACCATAGTATAAGGTACATCATTAATCCATTCATCTATGCCACTAGGCACTAATATGCATGCATGGGTATGATTGATGACATGAAAAGAGAAAGCATACTTATCGGAAAGAGAGAAATTCCCTCATACTATATAATGGGTTCTTTTCTTTTATTTATTTATTTTTCTTTTTGTAGATCTGCATGAGATATATCTACCTGATTATAAGGGGGGTGTTTAGAGAGAGTTGGGGAAAGGCAGCTCCACCAACCCACAGCTGCACTACAACCAACAACAACAATCAACAACAAATGCCAACAGATACTACAACAAGAAGTAAAATAAAGATGCTGATTTTCGGGTGTGATTAAAGCCAATAGATTGATTCATTTTCATGGTTGATAGGCCATGGATGACTATGTTGATGCATGTTTTTTATTTTTTATTTTTGTTTTCCCTTTGTTGCAATGGTAATATAGTTTGTGTGTCTTGTGTGAAAGAAATGGTTGGTTGTTTTACCTATTTTCTTTCAAAAGAGAAATTGACATACTGTCTTTTTTCTTGGACAAATATGTTGTTAGTTTACATATATTTGTGGTCTACACCATGCTTCTTTCTTATTCTTCTTTTATGATGGTATCAATGAAATTGGAAACTTTTATTCATTTGCATGCATTATTGAAACATAGACCCGTTCGAGAGTTGTGTACGACATCTGTTCGGTAATCCTTGACGCGACGTATTTGGTCTTTGACTGGATTCGTTGTTCTTGTGATGTACATTCGAGCTTTGTCGTATGCGAATCTTGAATTGTCCAGTTCGGACAGTTTGGGAATGCAATTATCCATTTTATACTCAATAGCTCATGCAAGTCCGATGTTAGATAAAGTTTCGGTTGATGTCCCATTGTTCTCTGGGTACATACATAGGTACGACTGGTGTTGTATCTGTGTCATGTACTTGGAGAACCACGCGGACATGCTGCTGAAATTTTTATCTGACTAGGGGACGAAGCATTCGAGTTGTTGAGTGCAAGTTGGATCGTGCATTCTCGAATGGGATAGGACCATCCACCCTTTAGTAAGGAGTTTGCAGTTTATGAATAAGTGACTTGCATGATGCACGATACCTTCGGCTAATTGTGCTTGCTCATTTTAGATTTCCACGGAAATAGTTACCGAGATGGACAAGAGATGGATTGATTTACTGAATAGGATGTCAAGGGAATATATGGAGGGGATTAACCAGTTCATGGAATTTACGAATGGGTTTGACAATGAGTTCATCAGTTGTCCATGTAGAAAATGTGCGAATCGGTATTATTACAAAAGAGAGTTTGTTCGATAGCATCTGTTTATGAACGGATTCTTGAAGGAATACAAGAACTGGATAAGACATGGAGAAGAGTATGTTTCCTGTCGCATAGAGGAAAGAGATGAGATTCAGGTGGATGATATGCCAGAGACTAATCCGATGATCGCAATGCTAAATGATATCGCGTGCGGTTTGGTACCCGAATACACAAGCTGTGAGACTGAGGGTGCGAGAGGGAGTAATCCTTGCTCCGGTGCCGATGAAGAAGCCCAGAGATATTTTGAAATTCTAGACAATGCACAGACAAAATTGTATCCTAGATGCAAGGACTTTAGTAAATTGTCCTTTATTGTTGAGTTGTTACATTTGAAGGCATTGAATCAGTGGTCTGACAAGTCCTTCGATATGCTCGTCCAGTTGTTGCATCGAGTGCTCCCATCTGGTGCAAAACTTGCCGAGTCCTACTATCAGGCTCGCAAGTTAACTAAAAATTTAGGCTTCACATATGAGACTCTGGATGCATGTCTAAACAATTGTATGTTGTTTAGGAAAGAGAATGCCCATCTTGATACGTGCATTGTGTGTCAGACTTCGAGATGGAAGGAGGACGGGGTTGGTTACAATCGTTATAATAGTTCTACAACTGTTATCAATCGTGGCAAACTTATGGCAGCAAAGCATGCGAGATATTTCCCACTTAAGCCAAGGCTGAAGAGGCTTTTTTGTCATCAAATATTTCAAAACTGATGAGATGGCATGCTGAGAATAGCAGGGACGATGGTAAGTTAACCCATCCAGCAGATTCTCTGGCGTGGAAAGACTTCGATCGGAGGAATCCAAACTTTGCCTGCGATTGTCGCAATGTTCGGCTTGGTTTGGCTGCAGATGGTTTTAGTCCATTCAGATCCATGACTGGGGCAAATCATAGTACGTGGCCAGTTGTTTTGTTACCTTATAATCTCCCGCCGTGGATGTGTATGAAACAACATTTTCTGATCCTATCCACACTTATTAATGGACCAAGAGGTCCAGGGGACAAGATTGATGTATATATGCAGCCTTTGATCGATGAATTGAATGAATTATGGGCTGATGGTCTGATGACATTTGATGCCGAAAGCAATGAAATGTTTAAACTCCGTGCCGCATTATTGTGGACAATCAACGACTTCCCTACGTACGCTAACTTGTCAGGTTGGAGCACAAAGGGAGAGTTTGCATGTCCTTGCTGCAATCGGGAGAAGAGGTCAACTTGGTTGAAGCACGGCAGAAAATGGGCATACATGGGTCATAGACGTTTTCTACCTCCATTGCATAGGTTCAGGAGGGACAAAGTGTCATTTGATGGCACTCGGGAATATGGTCCAGCACCTCGAACAACGACGGGAGTTAAATTGTTGTCACAGCTCGAACAAGAGAAAATACATACTGTGTACGATTTTCAAGACTTATTGGCCCCCCCACTCCCTTCTATTCCCGGTGCAAATAGAAGGCGAACTCACAATTGGAAGAAAAAAAGTATTTTCTACGAGCTACCGTACTGGAAAGATAACTTATTGAGGCACAACTTAAATGTCATGCACATCGAGAAGAATGTCTGCGACAATATATTGTGGACCATCCTCGGTGTCCAGGGGAAGTCAAAGGATGGTGTCAATGCACGCCGTGACTTGGAAGAAATTGGCTTGAGAAAACCGTTGCACTTGCAGTTGAGAGAGTCCAACAAGGCATACAAGCCTCCTGCACAGTACACGATGAGTAAAGATGAGAAAGATGTCTTCCTCTCCGTTCTGAAGGGTGTCAAGGTTCCTGACGGGTACTGTTCAAATATCGCTAAGCGTGTGAACATGAAAGAAAGAACATTACAGGGTTTGAAGAGTCATGACAATCATATTCTTATTCAACAGTTACTGCCTATCTCCATACGAAATTGTTTGCCTAAGAATGTTGTAGCGCCGTTGATTGAAGTTAGTAACTTCTTCAGACAACTGTGTTCTAGAGTTAACCAAATGGATGAATTGAATAGTCTGCAAGAGAGGATTGCAGTGACATTGTGTCATCTAGAAAAAAATTTTCCACCTGCATTTTTCGATGTCATGGTTCACTTGACCATACACTTAACCAGTGAAGCCCTACTTGGAGGCCCTGTCCAATTCAGATGGATGTATCCGATCGAGAGGTACATGAATACATTGAAGAGGTGTGTTCGTAATAGAGCTCGTCCAGAGGCATCAATAGCTATGGGGTATTTGATGGATGAGTGTACCGATTTCTGCGCAACATATCTTAATGATAATATTGAAACAAAGTTAACTAGGCCCTCGCGGATTAATGATAGTCCAGTTGGGGAGGGCACGCCATTTGATCTTAACAATATTGAGTGGATTCAAGCTCACCGATGGGTGTTGTTCAACATCCCATCTGTTGCGGCTTTGGCTCAGTAAGTTATCACTCATTCATAAGACTAACTTGTCAATTCTATTGTTTAAATTATCATACTCATCATTAAACACGTGTTATGCATCGCAGGGCACACATCGATGACCTTAAACGGGACATGCCTCGTGCTACAGAGAATCAAATTCATCAGTCCCATTATCGGTCATTTCACGATTGGTTCAGAACCATGTACGTATTCATTCATTATGAGTAGTGTCACTTGCTACTGTCATATTACTTTCATGTAGTGATATTCTTTGATTACATGCATTACGTAGGTGTGTAACTTACGAAGAACCAACGACCCTAATTTGACCAATGAAATGAACCAGTTAGCTGATGGTCCCTTTATAACGGCCCGACGTTACACAACTTGTGATGTCAACGGCTTTCGATTTCGCATCAAGGATGTAGATGAGAAACAAGCAATGCAAAATAGTGGGCTCGGTTGTCCATCCGTCGATGCTGATTACTACTATGGCCGGTTGAAAGATATTGTTGAAGTTGTCTACAATCACGGGTTAAAATTTATATTGTTTAAGTGTGATTGTGTGGATCCCGTCTGAGGAGTGAAAACAGATAATTACCGGTTTACATTGGTAAATTTTAACAATTTGTTACATCGTGATGATCAATTAAGCGCCGAACCCTACATACTGTCCTCAATGGCGGAGCAAGTTTACTATGTCAGAGATCCGAAAGATCCTAACTGGCAGGTTGCAGTTAAAATGTCAAGGAGGGGAGTGTATCAGATTGATTGTGATGAGCCAGATATTGATGCATTCGCCCAACAAGTTCTTGACCAGAATGCAGTTATTTCAACGTGATGAAGATGTTAATTGGGTTCGAGATACCATTGACGGAGATACAGCTGACTTACATGTTCTTTGAACGGTTGGGAACTAAATTCACCAATGTTAAATTCCAGTGTAAATAATTTTTAAATGTTAATTTCAATTATCATGTTAAATTAATTTATCTTACAAACATTTGAACAGATATGTTAAGAAGAAAGAGGAGAGATCGTCCGCTGACGATGGACGAGCTACTGCGCCAGGCCCAGGCCAGTACATCATCGGGGGACCCTAGACCTACATCGGGTTCTGCCCAGCCCAGTTCGATGGCCCCATCGAGTATGCCATCGACCTCTCATCCGGTGCTAGCTACTGCGCCATCTTCTACATCCCGGAATCCAGAGGCCGATACACAGACTGGTATAAATTTGTTTAATTAAAATATTTTAATTCTAACAAATTATTTTATTTCCGGTTAATTATATTATCTGTAATTTAAACAGATTCTATGAGCACGGGCCCATCTACCAGCAGGGGGAGAGGCCCAGCTAGAGGGATCCGAACTTGGAATTCCAGTCATCCCATTGACGTGTCCTTTGATGAGACGTACCACCCAGTGGGTTCGCATGCTCGCCAGCTTATCAGCCAGCTGGGACATATGGTCCGGGATCCACATGCGTTCCCTTTGACTACACTTGATTGGGATGCATTCCCTATGGAGGCACTAGATCGTATCTGGAGTCAGGTCAAGGTAATAATTTAACATTTCTCCGCATATATGAGGCAATTTAATCCATAACTAAATGAAAGATTATTTGTCCTTTGCAGGACAATTTGAGGGCTTGTCCTGAGCTCTTCCGGCCAGTTTGCATGTCGAAGTGCCGGAAGATTGTGGAAAGATCACAAAAATAAGATGAAAATGCAACATTGGAAGCCACACCCAGGAATGCCCCTGACATACTTGATCGAGTTCCGAGGGGCATTCTCCCGGATCAGTGGACTCAGCTCGTCCGGTACTGGACGAGCGAGGAGGCACACGTGAGAAAGTTGTATATATTTTTTTTCATACGTGCATTTTAACGATTTATTAGTGACTATCGTAACTAAATATTGAAAAAAGAGAGTGGCGGATACAAATGCGCGGAACCGCGCAATGCAGGGTCCCGCACACAGGTTGGGGACTCGACATATCACGCAGGTCCGCCACGAGGTAAAAAAGTTAGGTCGTATATGTAATTTATATTTGAGTCATTTTGTATGCTATTATACTAATTAACTAACTCTCAACCAAACAGCTGCGTTCCACGGGCAATCCGAGCGACAGGATGTCCGTTTGGATGCTTTCTCGAGATCCTCGCCATCCGGAGGTTGCAGCTATCCTCGTAAGTTAAAATCATTAAAGTACATTTCATGTATCTAGCTGCTTATGTATGGCATTTATCTTCTTCTTTGTCCTCTTTCTTCCTATATATAAAAATTGCCTAGAGTTAAATATCCTAATTCTTCATTGATTACGGTGGTGGAAAGGGAAAAGCTGGTGGCCATCCCCATGTGTATCACATAGTTGGTGGGGGGTGATGACTTAGTGTTCAAAGATGTTTGACATCGACGGATCTTGGCAGCCATTTATTATGATTTCAAAGATGTTTGACCTGTTATGCATAATATATATCAAATGAATCAACTACGGCAGGCCCAGTATCAGTCACGCCTGGAAGGAGTTGCCCGAGGAGGAGTGTAGTTTGCCATCGCGGAGAGATGAGATATTCCACTCTGTCGTTGGCCGGGACGGGCACGGATACACGCTCACGTATGGTCGGGCCATTCCACGCTCGCACATCGCGCGTGCGGAGTCATCCGGTGCTAGCTCCTCCCAGGATTTTGCGCTTCTGTACACATGAGGAGGCTGAGGAGATGCTGCATTCCATGAAGGCAACGATCAGGGATGAGGTGACAGCCGAGCTCAGGGCGGAGATGAGGGCCGAGATAAGGGCCGAGTTGGCAATCGCTGGAGGCTCGTCTATCGCAGAGTCGCGGCCCGCTGACTTCAGACCCACCACCCATTACTCAGGTTAGTAAAAAAATAAATTTGTACGTTTAATTGTCAATTATGTCATTGAGGTATCAATATTTATGTACTTTGTTTTTAAAATTGTTTTTAACTGTACAATAATAATTACAGGCACCTGACGCTGGCAGCGGCTACAGAGCGAGAAATGACTCGGTTTTGAGAGGGTAGTCATTATCCATCAGGCTCGACTGATCCTGATCAGGTATAATTATTATATAGATGCCACACTTTCAACCATCATGATCTTGAAAGTATTATTACAAGAGAGCAGTAAAAAGAAGTTCTAAAGTTAGATAAAAAGGTCAAGGTTGTTTAGACTTTATAATCAAGTAAATCTCAGTTGTGCAGTTCACTTTAATTGTATGTTATTCTTGATCTTTGTTTTTTTTAATGGTAGGAGTGAAGAAAGTGATGCAGTGTTGCTCTTTGTTTATTTTTAAGCAGTGTTGCATGTGTTGGAATGTCATAAACAATGCTTTTTTTTTGGATGATTTTTATTTTGCAATGGTAATGGTAAAAGTGCTTTTAACTGTTGTAAGAATATTTGAATATATAAATTTTCATTGGCATTTGAATGTTAGTATGCAGTAAGTGTTATGCATGAATTTTTTATTTCGCAATGATAATGGTAAAGTGGAGGAAGAATGAGTTGGCAGCATGTAGGGGCTGTGGCAGGGAGGAGATGATTTAAAAGAAGAGAAGTTCCCACATTTTTTTTTATGAATCCAAGAACTAGTAACCAAGTGAATCATCCAGAAATACCAGCAGGTAACTAGTACTTATGTAACACTTTAAAACATGTATCCTTTCTATAGTCTTTGATGTCACCCATTTATCTTTTGCCTGATGAATGATTAGATTTTTTTCCTGATTACCACAAATGTCACTTGCTATCATATGTGGTTTTCGATTCTAGGACATGGACCTGCACGAGACTCTTTCCTTTGTGTCTAAAGGATAGAAATCTAGTTATGAACCTCAAACTTTTTGTATCTAGGATTTTCTCTTTCAGGAAAACCAACTGGGGTTCTTCTTCGATTTTCTGTATTATTTGATTTACTCTTTTCTATCATAGCTGGCATCTGAAAGTAAAGGGCTGACTGCATTATGAATTCCATCGCTTTTCTCTTTGTAGTGATACAGGATTAGTCACCCTTGAAGCTGATGGTCCCTTTGAGTTGTGAATGAAAAAGAAATTTTACAATGCATGTATTATGTGAGACAACCAAGCTCTTTATCAGGAGAAACATATCAAGAGTTGGTAAAAAGGTTGGCTGAAGGTAATTTTAAATCCTTATTCTTTTATTTTATTTTATTTGCTTATTGCAATATGTTCATTTTTTGTTTTTTTTTATTGGATATTGAACAGTGATTAATGATTAAGAAATAGGCTTGTATAGGCTATTTGAGACCTACTAGCACCTTTTATGTAGAATATTAAAACATGAGGTTGTTGGCTCTGCGGATCCCGGGGTGGAAACACATTGGCCCAAGGTTATACACAAGGAACTCATGTGATATTCATCCTCTCTGATATTCAGAGATAAGGTGGATAGGATTTTGAGGCCAGAAAGGAACTCTGATATTCAGAGATAAGGTGGAAGTTCTAGTTAAGGTTCAAAGCATAACAAAAGAGGATGAGGTGGACAACTCAGTAATGGACATGGACTGGTCCTTTCACCCTGAGAAAATCCTTGTTTGTAGGTGAAGAGTTACGGGCATGCTAGGTTAGGGATTGTTCTGACGCCGATTTCACTTTGTAATGGTGAGAGGTATCCTGCATTAAGGTTTTATCTTTTTTCACACAGTGGGGGGTTTTATTTGAGAAGATATAGGGCTGTGTGGAATTGCAAACAAAAGGTGTAAGGTTGGAACCCTTGGTATCGCCATGCTTGTAAGAGCTGCACAAGGCAAGTGGACAGAAGATGTTGATGTAATGGAAGGGGATGAATGCTGGTTTTATTTAGAATGAGATTCGTCTGTGGAAGAACTATTTTCTTATTTAATACTTATATACAAGATGGATTTTCTTTATATACTCTTTTTGCCTCTGATGCATTTGAGCCTAAGATTCAGCCTGCACTGTTGATCTAATCTATTCTGGTTGAAATGTTTTTGTTCATGTTTCATTGTACTTAGTTTTATAAATGTTTTTTTTTTTAATATGACCACTAGTCTTATTCATCTGTATTTGATTAGTTGTCAATTGTGTCATCCAAGGTTGTGCAAATGGATAAGTTGCGTAAGGCTGGACTCATTCAAGGTTGCTCATTGGGAAACGCCATTCATTTGCAGGTTAGACAATCCATTTGCCTTTAACTTTATCTACTATATTTGTGAAAAATGGAAACACCATCTACTACAATTGAAAAATGCACAAAGGTTGGATGCCATTTTTTTGCACTACAAGGGTAAATTAAAAGAAAAGGAAAATTAGATATCAAGCAGAATCCTATATATTTGTGGTTGTAGTGTTTGTCTCAAATGGGGTACCAATATAGATCCATTGCAAACTTCACTCCTACTTCTAGTACTTGAGAACATCCCCTTAACACATATGGAAAAAGAAATCCCATCAGTCATCTTTTACTTTTGATCTACACTTGAATCCCATACATGCTAGGCCTTTGTGTTGATTCATACACTGCAGGTGCCCCACCCATGTTGTAGGCAGATTCGCTAATCTCCACAATTCTCGTTGAATGATCCTACCCATTCAATTTTACTCATTGAATTGATCGGTTTGATCGCAGTGAGACCCAACATTTGAACAGCAGGCATTGGCAATGTTCATATGACAGTTATAGGGCAAAATTCAAAACCGGCACGAGCACTTCGCTCGAGGGTAGAGTGACTCGTAGGAACTGACGGCTCGCAAATTGGGACTTCCGGTTAGAGAATTACGAGCGAAAACATCGGATTTTCCAACACTTAGGCTCGAAAAAGGCCCGTCGGGGGTCCGGAACGCGAAACGGCCCCCGAAAAAAATCAAAACCGGCACGAGCACTTCGCTCGAGGGTAGAGTGACTCGTAGGAACTGACGGCTCGCAAATTGGACTTCCGGTTAGAGAATTACGAGCGAAAACATCGGATTTTCCAACACTTAGGCTCGAAAAAGGCCTGTCGGGGGTCCGGAACGGGAAACGGCCCCCGAAAAAATTTGAAACCGGCATGAACACTTCGCTCGAGGGTAGAGTGACTCGTAGGAACTGACGGCTCACAAATTGAACTTCTGGTTAGAGAATTATGAGCGAAAACATCGGATTTTCCAACACTTAGGCTCGAAAAAGGCCCGGCGGGGGTCCAGAACGTGAAACGGCCCCTAGAAAAATTCGAAACCAGCATGAGCACTTCGCTCGAGGGTAGAGTGACTCGTAGGAACTGACGGCTAGCAAATTGGACTTCCGGTTAGAGAATTACAATCGAAAAAGGCCCGTCGGGGGTCCGGAACGGGAAACGGCCCCCGGAAAAATTCGTAACCGGCACGAGCACTTCGCTCGAGGGTAGAGTGACTGGTAGAATCTGACGGCTCGCAAATAGGACTCCCGGTTAGAGAATTACGAGCGAAAACATCGGATTTTCCAACACTTAGGCTCGAAAAAGGCCCGTCGGGGGTTCAGAATGGGAAACGGCCCCCGAAAAAATTCGAAACTGGCACGAGCACTTCGCTCGAGGGTAGATGACTCGTAGGAACTGACGGCTCGCAAATAGGACTCCCAGTTAGAGAATTACGAGCGAAAACATCGGATTTTCCAACACTTAGGCTCGAAAAAGGCCCGTCGGGGGTCTGAAACGCGAAACGGCCTCCGGAAAGTTTCGAAACCGGCACGAGCACTTCGCTCGAGGGTAGAGTGACTTGTAGGAACTGACAGCTCGAGATTCTGACTCCTAGATTGCTCGTATAATTGAAATGTAGGTTTAACTTAAAACGTTAACTTAAAACTTAGAATATCAGATTCCGAGCGCCCAAATCGAGAAAATGGGCTCCAGTGTCTATGAAACTGGATGGGCACGAGCCCATGGTCAATCAAGACTTGCTGGAACTGACGGCTCGAGATTCCGACTCCCGAATTGCTTGTATAGTTAAATCGTAGGTTTAACTAAAAACTTAGAAAATTAGCCTCCGAGCGCCCAAACCGAGAAAACGGGCTCCGGTGGCCGTGAAAATGGACGGGCACGAGCCCATAATCATTCCTGAATTTCCGGAACTGACGGCTCTAGATTCGGACTCTCGAATTGCTTATATAGTTGAAACGTAGGTTTAACTTTCAAAATTTTGCTCTTAATACTTAATTTTATTTATATTTACTATATATTCATAATTTTTATAATTAACTATTAATATTTGTTTTCCTTTTTTGTCTTCAGGTTTGAGCATCGGATCAATCACGGCACCCCCCCAAGCAATATATTTGTTTTTGTTTTTTTTTGAAGTGTATTTGTAATGATTATAATTGTTCAAACATTTGTAATGTTTTAAATGTTTTAATATAAGACTTTGTTTTGTTATTAGTATTTTTAATTGAATGTTTATAGTTGTAGATATATAATATATTCAGGTACAAATACAGGTAAAAACAGCAGGATAAAAATTGAGAAATTTGAAAAGAATTGAAAAAAAAATAATTTTAGCATTAGCGACCGCCATTGCGGTCGCAAATGGCGGTCGCAAAAAAGGAAATGCTAAATTTTAAAAATAAAAAGAGCATTAGCGACCACCAACGGCGGTCGCTAAAGACTGTACTGGCGGCCGCAAATAGTCAAAAAATTGAAAAAAAAGTTTGAAAAAAAATTAAAAAAATGGTATTAGCGACCGCTAATTCTACCTTTTGCGACCGCCAATAGTTATATACAGTATTTAGAAAATAAGAAAATAACATTAGCGACCGCAATTTATACCTTTAGCGACGGCTGATAGCGGCCGCTAAAAGTGGTCGCGCGGTCGCTAATGCTTTTTGCGACGAGGTTTCCGCAGCCGATATTTTCCGGCCGCTAGGCGGTCGCTAAAGAGTATTAGCGACCGCCATTTGACTTTTAGCGACGGCTAATGGTGGCCGCTAAAAGTCTGTTTTCTAGTAGTGCTAATTGCTTAGTTGTCTTACATTTATCCGCAACATGTTTTTCGCCACTATATGGGCTGCCTTTTGCGGTAACTTTCTAATGCCGCTAAAGATATATATATATATACACTACAACAAAAAACACCATTGGTGACACCCTTTGGTGAAAAAAATCAATATTGACACGGAACGGACACGAAGGTGACAAAAATTTTTTTGCTTGTCACGAAAAAGCTTTAACCAAGGTGCCAAATAATGGGGAGATTCGGTGATAAAAACTTTTATCACCGAAAGATCTAATAGATTTGGTGACAAGATTTTTTGTCACCGAAAGATCTAATTTTTTCCCCTCCCGCCTCCACAGTCCCTCTTTTCCCTCGCCAAGTCCTTATCCCCTTTTCCCTCGCTCTTATCCCTAACCCGTTTCTTTCTTTCCCTCCGCCTGACCAATATTTGTTCTCCCTCCAAGACAAAAAAACCCTTCGCACCTCTCTCACTAGAAGGCAAATGCCCAAGAAACCCCACCCTTTATGCGCATCTTCTTCTTCGGCCAACATTGGATCGCTATTTCTTCATTTAAGTTTCCGCAAACCATCGTTGGATTTCCATCTCTGCACTTTCTCTTTCCCGGTAGGTGATTGTCTACTTTTCTTTCAATACACATTGCAGAATATATAGATCTCTCTATCATACTAATGATGTTTCAGGCCTGAACTACTCCAATACACATTGCAGAACACCACATGTCGATTTGGGGTTTTCCCCCTTTTATTCCTGTGATGGGCTTTGTTTTATGATGATGCTGAGTTCTTGTTCCTGATATGGGTTTTTCCCCTTTTCATTCATGTGGCATGTGGTAATGATGATGCTGCGTTCTTGTTTTGTTTCTCTTGCTATGGGTTTTTTAATGTCTTAATCTTGGACTGTGAAAATCAAGTTAAGAGGTTCTCATCATTAAAAATCCCTAAAATAATAAAATCAGACAACGAGCACCCAAAAGCCCACCCATTATAAGCAACTGCCATTCTTTATTTGTCTTGTTTTGCATTCTACTTATTCACGATATGGTTTTTTTCCACTGCCGATTTTGGTGGTGGGTAGAATAAATCCAAGGTACATGCAACAAACTAGGATCATTGACATGAATTGGATGGTGACCCTCTTCACATGGTAGCGAATAGAATAAATGCATCCTCTGATGATGGATACAATTAGCAATAGAATCCCAACTATTTATGTCATGCCCCCATCCCATGTAAGGCCCACAATTTGGATGATTTGGATCGGTGTCTATTCATGTAGAGACCCACACAGAGAGAGCAGCACTTCTCCACCTCTGTTTTTCCTCACCTCATGTGGTCAATGGAAGCAACTGGCAATATACCACAACTGTTCTCTTTTTACGGCTTTTCTGCTGTGGGTTGGACAAGACAACCCCACTAGCATATCCTTTACAAACATCTTAGTTCCAAGTTTCACATAATGTAACATGGTTGAACCTACTGATCCAGCCATTCCAAGTGAGGAAAGTAGCATTGTTTATATGCCCTCTCCTCTGTGAGAGGTTAGAAATTAAACAGTAAAGCAAAGGGCATAAATTTCTTATGAATGCTTTGGTCAGCCATCATTATTACTGGTGAAAAAGATTTTTTTTTCATTGAATATGTAGTTTGATCACTTGAAAGATAACATTAGGTTAAAAATAGGTTCTACTTAGAATTGGATTTTCTAATTGTTTTTTCATATATAAATTTGATGATGCTAAAGTTTGGCAATACCCCTTTAATTATTATAAATGAAAAGGCATTCCACTCATGGACCACTCAACAGTACATATCTCCAGAGGTACAACTTGGGCCACACAGGGCCTGAGTCCACTTGAAAACACAATCCGAGCTGGCTTGTTCCAATTTGGGCCCAGTCTCAGGCCACATTATTCAAATTACATATATGATATATAATACACTTGTAAAATCACATATGCTTAGGCTCAATCTCAGGCTCAAATTGATGAGCTTTGGAGTTTGGATTTGGCAATTTGAGTATTATCCCTGATGGGGCTTGGTTATTTGCATTGAAGGCATCTGTTCTAGTAAAAAATCTCTTTACTTTTAAGAAATCCATTGGTTGTTATGTATTCAATATAAGAATGTACCATCTGAACAAATTTTTTATTTTTTTTGGAATGATTTCATTGCTTTAAAAATCAAAGTTTGGTCTAAATTTTTTTATCCAGCGGAAGCTGTACTATTCTTGACTTTGTTGGTGAGCAAATATGGATAAGAGTTGGATGAAAATTGAGGATAGAAGACACCCTAAGTACATAGATGGAGTTAAACAGTTCTTGGAGTTTGCATATGCACATGAAGAGCGAGGGAAAAAGACTCGGTGTCCGTGTGTCAAATGCAACAATGTCTATTTTCGTACCCGGGAAGATGTGGAAGCGGATCTATATTATCATGGTATAGTTAAGTGTTACATTCCATGGGTATTGCATGGGGAGGAGTTTGAGTCAAGCACTGAAGAAGATGATGATGATGAGCCCAACGTAGAAGATGAAGATGATCATGATGACATGCAAGAAATGATACATGATCATTACATAGCATCAACTATAAATGAATGGGCACGGGAGGATTCTAGTAGCAATGGAGATGTGGTGCCCGACTGGAAAGCAGATAAATTCATGAGACTATTGAAGGATGTCGAACGGAAACTATATCTGGGCTGCGAGAAGTTCTCTAAGTTGTCGTTCATTGCGAAGCTGCTACACCTAAAGATACTTAATCATTGGAGCAGCAAATCCTTCACCATGTTGCTTGAGTTGTTAAACGAGGCACTTCCTGACGGTGAGACGCTCCCCAGCTCATTTTACGAGGCTAAAAATATAATTCGTGACCTAGGACTTGACTATGTGAGGATTCATGCTTGCAAAAATGATTGTGTACTATTTTGGAAGGAGCATGAGCATAGAGAAGAGTGTCCAGAATGCAAAGAGCCTAGATATAAATTTACTAATGGCAAACAGAAGAAGATTCCTCAAAAAATCTTGCGCTACTTCCCGCTAAAACCGAGATTACAAAGGTTATTTATCTCAAATAAGACAGCATTAGATATGAGGTGGCACAAAGATAAGCGCGTCAATGATGGGGTGTTAAGGCATCCAGCCGATGATGAAGCCTGGAAAGAATTTGACAAAATGCATAACTCATTTGCCCAAGACCCTCGTAGTGTTAGGCTTGGCCTAGCAAGTGATGGATTCAACATCTTTTCAAACATGAGCACTTCTCATGGTACATGGCCGGTTATTCTTGTGCCATACAACCTACCATCATGGAAATGTATGAAAAATCCATTTTTTATTATGTCGCTGCTTATTCCTGGACCCAAGTCTCCAAGAAATGGCATTGATGTATATTTGCGACCGTTGGTAGATGAGCTGAAAGAGTTATGGGAAGATGGCATCCAAACTTATGATGCCTACACAGGTACCAATTTTCAGTTGCATGCAGCGATGATATGGACCATCAATAATTTTCCTGCATACGAAAACTAATCAGGATGGATCACTAAAGGGTTTTTGGCTTGTCCTACCTGCAATAAGGAGACATCACATATGTGGTTGAAGAATGGAAAAAAGACTTGTTACATGAGTCATCGTCGCTTCCTACCGACAGATCATATATGGCGACATAGAAAGAGCTCTTTTGATGGAAAAAACGAACTTCGGGAGACGCCAAAGTCATTGTCTGGGGACGATGTGCTTGAGCAGTTGAGTCATGTTGAACTAGTGAAATTTGGGAAGACACAACCGAAGAAAAGGAAGCGTGCCGAGGATTTTAATTGGTTGAAACATAGTATTTTCTTTGAATTGCCTTATTGGAGAACCCTTAAACTACGCCATAATTTGGATGTCATGCACATAGAGAAAAATGTATGTGATAGTATTCTGGGGACATTGATGAACATCGAAGGTAAAACAAAGGACCATGCCAATGCTCGTTTAGATTTGCAAGCGATGGGTATAAAGCATCAATTACACATGAAACATGATGGTAATTCCTATAAAATGCCCCCTGCATGCTACACAATGTCCCTTGGTGAGAAAAAGAATTTTTGTGAATTATTGGCTTCGGTGAAGTTCCCCGATGGCTATGCTTCAAACATATCTCGACGTGTAAACATCAAAGAATGTCGAATTGTAGGCATGAAGAGTCATGATTGCCACATATTTTTGCAACAATTACTTCCACTTTCACTACGCGGATCCTTAAGCGATGATGTGTGTGAGGCACTAATTGAGTTTAGCCATTTCTTTAAGGAGTTGTGTTCTGAGACATTGAAAAAAGATGTCTTGGAACGTCTTGAAAGCCAAATTGTTATAACACTTTGTAAGCTGGAAAGGATATTCCCACCGTCATTCTTTGATATTATGGTGCACTTACCCATTCATCTCGCGTGAGAGGTGATTCTTGGCGGACCAGTACAATATCGATGGATGTATCCGATTGAAAGGTAGTGCATTTTATTATTCTTTGTGTTAATTATGCACTTATCATGTTTATATCATATTGCTCCTTTGTTTATCATCCTGAATTTATATTTCATTAGGTACTTATATACACTGAAGCGTTATGTGAGCAATAAAGCTTTTCCAGAAGGGTCAATAGCAAAAGGTTACATTGCCGCAGAATGCCTTATGTTTTGCTCAATGTACTTGCATGGGGTTGAGACCAAGTTCAATAGAGTAGAAAGAAATTATGATGGAAGTAACAAACAAATGCATCAAGGCTTATCTCTTTTTTCAAAGGATCGTCGTCCACTAGGGAAAGGAGAATATGGATATATTGATGACAGAGCTTGGGAGCAAGCTCGTATTTACGTATTGAAAAACTGTGNCCTGCTCGGTTCTACCGAGGTCGGCGGACGTGGGAGTCCGTCGGGTCCGACCCTTTCGTAACCGGGGGGCAAGGGCGTGCATCAACATTTTTTTTTGTGTGGGTGTGCCAGATTTTCTATTTTACTTGGAATTGCAAGTGGTGATCCGGAGATCAACCTTCGCAAGTAAAAAGGAAATCAACTTCTTTCAAGTTTTCCATTGCACATATATTTAAGAAAAGAGACATTTTCTTGGTTTGCCGTGAAAGGCGATTTTTTTGATATTTATAGCCGATTTTGGCGTTTATAGCCGGTTTCTGGCGTTTATAGCCGATTTTGGCGTTTATAGCCGATTTACAATCCTTATCAATAATGAAAGACAAGAGATGTGATTTTTTTGTCTCTTTTAAAAAAATACAAACTACAATGAAAAGCAAGAAAAGGAGGATCTAACTTCTCAGGAGATTGTGGGGGACCCGTTTAGATTGACGGTCGCAAGCCATATGTGGGCTTCGCCATCATCCATGCAGATGAGAACAGAGGATGCTATTGATTCGCCTGGCTTGGCTATAACCTCAGGTTTTTAGAGAACAAAGACCAAAAGAAGGTCCTATGTCCAATGAAAAGCCGAGTAGACGGGCTTGAAAAGCCATGTCTAAGCCATTGGCGGCAGAAGGAGAAGGCAAGGACCTTGGGGGGGGGTACCCCCCAAGGGACTTTTGTCACCTTGTAGCGGTGGTCGGTGTAGGATTTCCGCAGAGTTTTCTCTCTTAGATTTCTGATGCCTCTTTCTGTCTGAGTTTCCGGATTTTCTGCAGTCTATTGTCTGTGTGTCTGCTGTTCTTTCTTCTTGGAGAGCTCTCCTATTTATAGGCTTTTAGGTAGCCATTTAGGAGGGTTTATGAGCCTTGATTGTCATAAAGCTACTAAAAGGGAGGAGTTACAAAATTGAATTCTTTATTTTGTAACTCCTTTTTCTTGGCTTCTGATTGGCCAGAGGAGATTGAGGGTATTTAATCGCCTTTAATCGCCATGATGGGAGGAGTTTCATGGGTTAAATGCCATGAATCTCTTGACTTGTAACTCCCGGATGCTTGCTTCTGATTGGTCCATCCAAAGAAATGGATTAATGACTGTAGTAAAGCTAGTCAATTAATCGCATTAAGTGGTCGCCGAGCAGTTGAAGAGTCGCGGGCCGTGCCGTGTCTTTTGGGATTCTTCTGGCGATGATCATCGATGGATCTTCATGTAGATTGACATCGGATGACCATGTGATTTCAGGTGTTTGTTGCCAACAGCAGGTCGGTGCCATCTGTCCTGTCGATTTCTCGATCGGTCGGGTAGAAAGCACACTTTTTTTGGTTGACCGGGTGGCGATCAATATTGTTTTCAATACTCTTGATGATTGACCCGTGTTTTGGACGGATGTCAGAGGATTTGGTGTCTCAAAAGTATGAATTTTGGAAAATACCAGAGGCTGGGCGCTTCGAATCGCGAAAAAAAACGGCGAAAATCGGGGTTTCCGGGGCCTTCCCGGCGACCCCGGGCTCCAGGGTCGCAGGGGTCTGCGACCCTGGGGGGGTTTTCCCCCTTTTTGTCCCGTTTTGTGTCCGTTTTTGCTGTTTTTCGATTCTTTTTTCTTCTGTATTTTTCCTTGACATTTTTAACCATTTATTGGCCTGATTTCCCTGTAGGAAACCTGATGAGAATCCTTGCATTTTATTTTGCAAAGTTTCCAATTTCCTGAGAAAGCCGAAGACTTTGTCGCGCAGAGCTGCCGATTTTCCGTCAGAAGCTGAAACTGGGCCAAACGATGTCGGAATGACCTGAAATTTGGTGTGAAGCCTCCTGAGCAATAAATAAGACCAACCATAGGCTTTTGTTTAAGTTTTGAAGCCGTTTGGGGTCTTATCACCAGTAGACTCGCTTTTATCGCGAAGAAGATGTCGCGGTTTGATGTGCGGTCAACTGATGTCCGATTGACTTGAAATTTGACAGGGAACCTATTGGAGTCATTTTAAGATGATCCATAGGCTCTGTCTTGGAAACTATGGTCCCGGAGAGCTTTGCTGCCGAGAGGCCTGATTTGGCTTCCGAGCGTCAAACTATGGTCAAATGTTGTCGAAATGACCTGAAATTTGACGTGTAGCCCTTTATAAGCATTTTGAAGCCGTCCATGTGCTTATCTGATGAGTAATGGCCTCGGTGGTTCTCACCGCCGAGAGGCTTGATTTAGCTGTTCGAGGGTTGATGTAGGGTCAAACGTTGTCGGTTTGACTCGGAACTTGACGTGGAGCCTTTTGGAAGTATTTTGAGACCATCCATCGGCTCTGATCAAAGATTTGGTGTCTCCGATGCTTTTGCCGCCGAGAGCTCCTTTTCGGCTATCGGAGAAGCGAAGTTAGGCCAAATGATTTTGAAATGGCCCGAAACTTCTTGTGTACTCCTCTTTTGGCTGTCTTGAAGGATCTTGCAGTTTTTGTTTGATTCTGACAAGATTTGATTTTTGGAAGTAGCATTGCCTATTTATGGCAGGTTGCGACTTCATGTAGCTCTTTGGATCTTGAAGAGGCAAAGTGACATTTTTGGTGTCAATAGTAATAATGCCCAAGTATTGATTACCGAATTGGGCATTATTGTCAGACAAATGGCCCCGCTCCGTTTTTCCAAATGGAAGTCAATTCCGGATGATGACAAGCTGAAAATGTGGCATGCTGCAAAAGTAAGTCATTTAAATTAAAAAGCTTATGTGTTAGGATGAAAAACTCTAGTTACATTCGATGTACTACCTTGCATCTATGTTTACTTCCTTTTAAAATACCGTGCAGCAAAAATTTACTCTTGAGGAGCATTCTCATATCCAGGAAGCTGTATATCAGCAGCTAAATCGCCAATATCGAGACTATCGGCATAGGCTGCATAAAGATCATTATTGCAAGTACGACACAGATGAAATTAGACTCGAGAATCCCCCTCAAGTGTGAGCAGCGATGATTGGGTTGATCATGTAAGGTATTTCGGATCCGAAGAATTCACGGTATGGATGTTAATTAAGTTATATTGTCTACCCTTTCAATCTATCATTTATACATGTATTGCTTATAATTTATGGTTCCTAAATGCTGAAAACTAGCAATAGAAACAAGGAGAACAGGAGACTATTGGCCATATTGCTGGGACAAAGGCTTTTGCTCGGATCAACCATGATATTGTAAACTTCACTAATAGTGTTTAGAACAATTTGTTTATTAAATAAATATTATATGTGTTAACTTGTGTAATGACAGCGTGATCTTGAGACGGGGAACGAGCCTTCCCGGACTAAGTTGTGGTTCACTACCCGATTTAGCGAGAAGAAAGGCACTTGGGTGGATTCGAGTTCGCAGGAAGTCTATGTAACTTATTGTTCCATTCTTTATTTCCATTTTAATTTTTTATATTATATATCACTAAATTGATTGATAATAAAAATTGGTTGTTGAATGTAGGACAAGCTTAAGAAGCTAGAGTCTCAACCGTTGGAGGAGGGCATTCCTCCCATGACTGAGGATGATAGGTTTGAGGCAGTGCTTGGACCAGAGCGATCGGCATATATACGTGGTCGTGGGGCTGGTCCAAAGCCCACGACATGTACAGCTGGGCAGCGGATCCACGCGCAACTAGAAAGGGAGAATGAGGACTTCAGGAGGCGAGCTGAGGAGGATAGAAGGCTCTTCGAGGAGATGGAAAAGGAGAAAAGAGAGATGGCTTTATGACTAGAGTCCCTAGAGTCCCAGGTAGCCTCGCAGCAAGCACAGTTGCATGAGGTGCAAGCTTCAGTAAAGTCTCAATTCATCACCCTCTTCCAGCAGTTCAAAGATAGAGGGCAAATTCCGATGTGATTCATAACTAGTCAAAAGCCCAAGATCATATTTTTTTTATTTTTTATTTCAGGTTTTATTTGATTATGATGATGTAGACTTAACTTTTGCTAGTTAAATACGTAGGAATTTAATGATTTTGAATTTGAAGTTATATATGTTGCAATACCTGATGGTGATTGAAAATTTTATTGCTTTCATCTTGTATAAGCAGGTTCGTGAAAAGCAGATAAATGGAAAGAAAATAAATTTAATAAATTTAAATTATTTTTTATTTATTTTTAATTCTAAACTTTTAGTCGCGGCAACAAGTAGCTAGTATAAGTATAAGATAAGTTGCCACTAAAACATGAACTTTTAGCTGCGACTGTAAGTCGCCACTGAATGTACCTTTAAAACTGCTATAACTAATACTTTTAGTGTCAATTTTGTGCTTGCGGCTAAAAGTTTATTTTTTTTGCAGCAACAATAAGTCTCAGTTAAAAGTTAAATATTTAGCAGCAACTTGTAGTCGCAGCTAAAAGTTAAATAGTTAGCGGCGACTTGTAGTCGCAGCTAAAAGTTAAACATTTAGCCGCGACTACAAGTCGTCGCTAAAACTCCGCTTTCATGTGCTTATGATATTTTTTTTAGCTGCGACTTTATAATTTTAGTGGCAATTATTTTTTTCAATTAGCTGCGGTAAATCTTGTCACTAAATATTAGACTTTTAGTGACAGTTTTAGTGTTGCGGCTAAAACTTTAACATATAGCTGCGACATTTGGAAATTGCGGCAAAAACAATTAGTGACAGCACTATTAGCGACAGCTTAGCCGCGAGAAAAATATTGCCACTAAAACTTTTAGTGGCGACTTTGAGACCTTTAGCCGCGAAAAATTTCGCGGCAAAATGCCAACTTTCTTGTAGTTAATTAAGAAAGATTAAATGGATTAACTATGTTATCTATTGAAAAACCTTTGGTAGAAAAGCTTGATTATGAAGATTTAATTAGTGATTTCACAGCTAGAAATGCAAGAAGACTAGTAGTTTTTCAGTAGTACTTAGTTTTTGTAATTGAATTTTGGTGTTAATTGGTTAATGTGAAACACAATTCTGATTCGGTAAGAGTAGGCAAGGAGTTTAGATTTAATTCTCGATCAAATAATAATAAAAAAATTATCTTTTATTTTTTTATCATTTATTGGTGGGTATACGAGTAGGGCCACACTTTAGGAACTCGCCTAGGGCCCCCGAAAACTCAGGGCCGCCCTTGCTTTTTGGGCGTGCCTTCAATTACTTGGTTCAAGCCATGCCCAACTACTAAACTGGTAAAAAATTTATATCATGGCCCAAGTAGAGTACTAAAACCGAGAGCCTAAAGCCTAAACCGGCCCTAAATACTCTGGTGGGCATAATCCGGCAAATGTAATCTGCTTCAGGCCTGGCTTGTGAAAAGTACCTGTTATCAATGATCTGCTGCAACAAAACATGTGGCCATTTTACATGCAAGCGAACAGATCTCTTGCCTTCCATTTCCGGCATAAGTGACAAAAAAATGCATGCCTCTAGCCAGTAAGCCCTACGAAATCAACGACGCCGCGGTCCACAGCATAGTTACCTAATTCGGTGATCATGGTTCCGAATCCCGAACCATTCACAGCGAATAAATCGCTATTCGATTCGGAGAAATTCGGAGTTTGCAAAATCTCAGATTCGATTCAGTTCGACATCTTAGTTCATGTTATAAGAAAGAGGTTGGAGAGTGGAGAGTTGCAACGGAAGTGAAAGACCCTCATACTAAGGAGAGACATATTAAAGTAACATTAAAAATTAAAAAATAGAAAGTTAAATCGGTCGAAGAATCAGAAAAAAAAAACTGATTTTAGAAATTGATTAGAACTCAAATAGTAAAATACCTATTTAATCTCTTGGTATGCATACTTGCAGACACATGCAATTAAATCTAGATTTCTGGTTCTCAGACTCCTCATAATCTCCCGTGCGGGCGGATCGATTTCAGGTATATATGTATCTCATCGCCATCTTCTTCACACAAACATGCAGAGATCAAGTTTGAAGGGGAAAAACAGGGAAAGGGCCTTACAGCAATGAAGGAGATAAGAACGAAGGAGATAAGAAGGGAAAGGGCAAAAACACTTTTCTCTCTCCATCTCAATTCATCTCAATCACTAAAATTTTGGGCATTGGGAATGGAAAGTCAATAATAGTATAATTGCTGAGCTTTGGTAGTTCTAGAGACACTGAAAGTTTTTATTATGCTAAGAAGAATCCTCATCTTCTTTAATCTCAATGGTACACTGTTGGTGGGCCATAAGATGAGTGGTTGTGATTATAAGTGGATTTTCTCTCCTTTTATACTCTTTCTCCTTTTCAAACGTTGCTAGATTTGTGGGAAATCAAATCAGTTGGATCCTCACTAGAAATCCTGAAAAATCCAAGTTAAAAGGAGAAGAAATTAGTGGGGTCCACCTATTGAAATTCAAACCATGTTCAATAATCATCCTCCTGGTGTATAGGTTATTCTTAAACTATTCATCAATCTGAGTTTGATCCACTTCGGATTGACCTTTTGAAAAAATTGTTAAAATAATTATACATAAAATTTGTGTTGGTCACATTTTTTTTTTATCAAGCTATCAATCTAAAGACTGATCAAGCTCTGATTGATGTAAGATTTGAAGATACCCCATGTTGGTATACGGCATGTATTTTGAACCGATTGGATTTTGATATGTAAACGCCCACTATGGATTAAGTCGTGATTGCACTGGGTTAGAATGTTAGACACAACGTCAGAGGATCACATTCATGTGTATTAAAGGTTATCTATTCTCCCTCCTCTTGCATATGTTTTGAGTTTTGACAATTCAACTTACCAACAACTTAGGATATCATATCTATCTGTTGCTTTGTTTGTTCTCCACCTTTGGACTTATCTTATATTTAATTTGGATGTGTGAATCCAACGTGGGTCTCACTTATGAGAAACACTTGATCAAAATAATTGGCCCCATTTTATATGGGGTTTAATTAAATTTTCTTTTAAAATAAAATATAAAAATAGAAAGATTGGTCACTTACTAGATATGTGAATAAAATATTATAAAAGAATTTACTTATTTATACTAAATAAATCAACGGAGGATCCCTCTCTTAATGAAGTTTAAAAGTAATCAATAATATGCTAAACTCATTTTTACTATGTTAGATTTTTTATATATGGGTCCCAATATGAGTGGCACAAGTAGTGTTTTATACATTTAGAAAATCCACAATTTTAGACAACAGAGGAGAACTAGAAGTTGAGCCTTGGGTTTTTGGATATGAAATCTTGTAAAACTTGATGTTGGCCCCAACTTATGAGAAATCTAATCACATGCTATATTAAATTATTTAATAAATCAGAACCCAAAACATTAAGTCATCATCATCATCATTGCTACGTATGGCTCTTTTTCTTTATTAAATACAAAATATTCTATAATGAATCTTCATCAAGTTAATTTTTGTTAACGATTGAAATTTCACAAAAAATTGAGACAAAACCTTGTTAGATTGATTATATATTTTACACCTAATTTCATTTGCCTTCTAGCTTGACTCACTAAAAACTTAATGAAAATTGTTAAAACTCCACAGTAGGTCCTACTTATTAAAACTCCAATTCAATCATAATAGATGACTCTCTATTTTATCGGTAATAAAAAACTATAAGATCAACCAATTATGAAATATGTGAATAAAATATAAAAAAAGATTATTTATACCTATTTGATGAGTCATGTGGAGGCATAATTTCTTATTAGTGTTAATTTAGATTTATACCACTATCAAGAAGAAATATATAAATATTTATGAACCATCAAGATTATACTAATTGGCTCATTGATAGGCATAGGCCCAATACAAAATATTAACAATTGATGACGATATAGGATGGAGATTTGAAAAAACTTTTACATTGGACTAGAACTTGACAAGGCCCACTTATAATTTAGATATGCCATGTTTTCAAATAATTAGATATAGAATTACAATTTTTATTTTGTAATAAAAATATTATTCTTAATATATTCAAATTTGTGCAGCGTAATGTTTAGTGGACAGAGAAAAAGAAAGCAACAAGAAGATGATGATGTCTTTTGTATTGAAGAAGAAGCCGAGCAGTATATCAACCAGAATAGTAATAAAGATATAGATGGTAATCAAGATGAAATTCCATCAGGAAAAGAAAGTCTTTTAAAGGAAAGCCACTATGGGATGAAGTGAAGATATTGGGGGACGCGAAAACTGGTAAATTATGGCTTTGTCCACACTGTAAGCGTGAGTTCAAAAGTTCCTACACAAGAATTCACCAACACTTTTTTGGGCCAGGGCCAAATAAAAAATCAGATATTGCCCGATGTCAAGCATTGCTTAAGCAACCTAAAGGTCCTCAATTATTACAAGAAATTATTGATAGGATAAAGAAAGCGGAGAAATCCGGAGTTCATTCACAGTTAAAGCACTCAACACTTCTCCCGCTACAACAAGTTAAGCAAAAAAAAAACTCAATTATGGAGTCCTTTAAGAAGGTAGAAAGAGATTTTGTTGACAGTGCAATAGTAAGATGGTTATGTGCTTGTGGAGTGCCCTTCAACGTATTGCGGTCGCCATTTTTTCATGAAATGATTTCAGCTGTAAATAAAGCGCCTGAAGGATATAAAGCGCCTTCATTTGAAAAGGCTAGAACATCTTTGTTAGATGAGGAGAAAAGAAAAGTGGATAATGAAATTGCAATAATTAAAGATACATGGCATATGCATGGCGTGTCTATCATCTCTGATGGATGGACCAACGTAAAGAATCAGCCATTGATTAATGTGCTTGCAGCAAATAAGGATGGGGCGATGTTTTTGTATGCGGTAGAGTGCTCAGGTGTTGAAAAGACTGAATCTTATATAAAATCCTTATTGATAGATGCAATTGAGGAGGTAGGCTCATCTAATATTATTCAAATAATCACAGACAATGCAGCCAATTGCAAGCTGGCAGGTAAGGAAGTCGAAAAGGTTTATAGTCATATATTTTGGTCTCATTGCATGTGCCTGTCACACAATTAATTTGATCTTTAAAGATTTGTCAAAGCAATGGCCATCATATGAAGAATTTTATACCATGTGCAAGACAATTGTGACATATATTATCAATCATATACACATGCATTGGCAATATTTAGAAGTCATTCTCGATTGGAACTTCTAAAAGTTGCAAAGACTCAATTTGCTTCATATTATGTCATGATGAAGCGACTCTTAGATGTGAGACAGGCCCTTAAATCTACCGTTGTTCTTGATGACAGGAAAGAATGGGCAAAACATGGCGATGAAAAAATGCAAGAAATAGTAGAAAACATAAAGCGATGGGTGACCGATGATGATGATACTTTTTGGACAAATGTGAGGTAAATGGTAAAAGTTACCAAACCCATTTTCAAAATGATTAAATTTTGTGATCAAGATGGACCATTGATGGGGGAAGTATATGAAGGAATGGACAATATGCTTGGTGAGATAAAAGATAGTCTCAATGGTTGTGCAAATTTTAAGGAGATTTATGAGATGATGGAAAATATTGTAATAAAAAGGTGGAAAATGATGCATAGCCCATTACATTGTCTTGGATTTGCACTCACACCTCGGTTTTATGATTCATCATATCTTACTAAATTAGCACCTGGTGGTGAGAAAAGAAAGCCCCCAAATCAAGATAAGGAGGTCATAACGGGAGTGATGGAAGCATTTGAAAGACTAACTAACGTAAGCATCTTCACTTTAAAGTTTTATAGATATTTCATTTATTATGTTTTTAATATGTACCTAACACATTCAATATATTGCAATTTGTTTTTTCAATAGGACACTGAAGCTGAGGCTAAATTGAGGGCTCAATACGCCCTATTTCATTCTAAAGATGGTATTTTTGGGCTTCCTGCAGCAAAGGTGGACGCAATCACTATATCACCAATAAAATGGTGGTCAACATATGGATCTGAGACGCTAGAGCTAGCAGAGATAGCTATAAAAGTTCTTGCACAACTTGTAAGCTCATCGTCTGCCGAGAGGAATTGGAGTACATATTCATTTATCCATAATGCCAAAAGAAACAGGCTTAACGCAAAACGTGCAAATAAACTTGTCTTTATTCATTCAAATCTTCGCCTTTTATCACGCATGAAGGAGGGATATAATGAAGGACCATTCAGAAAATGGGACATTGATCCTGAGCCAGATGTTATTGAAGATTCAAGTGCACATTTAGAAGACCTAAGGTGGAAAGCACTAGACAATGATGAGGAGCCTCAACTTCAAAATCGTAATGACAGTAGAGTGGAGTCCCGACCAAGTGGTACATCAAATGTTGCAGTCACCCAATCACGTCCACCTAATAGACAAAGAAGTATTCCATCATATGGATGCAGTTTGCCATCTTCTCATGACAAAGGGAAAAAGCATTGGAAATGAAGACTTTTATTTCATACTCCTATTTTTGATAAATTTTTATTTTACCTTACTTTTTTTTTTATGTTTTGGTGTTTGATATTTTATATCATTTTTATTTGGTGTTTAGGATTTAATTTATTTTATATGGATAGTTAAATGATTGAAGTTTATTGATTAATTATAGAAAAAAGTTATGGATTGTTTTTAAACATTTATTTTCTCATAGTTTATTGATTTAATGCTTTTAATCATTTATTTCCTCATACTTATTAAAGCATCAAATGACCAAAAAAAATATTTATGTATATATTGAATTGACATACGAATTATATCAAACCATATCGAATTATATATTCGAATTAACTTAACGAATTCATCGAACTCGAAATGCGAATCAAGCGAATTGAAAATCGAATTAACTCGGCCTACCCCAGCGAATTTTCGAATTTGAGTAAGAGTCCAATTACGAACTGCGAATTCGAATCCGAATCAGCCTAACTACGAATCAGGTAACTATGGTCCACATTCCGATCTTGCGCACACGTCTCCATGCATGCAAACTCGTTTCGCCACATTTTCACGTATTTGTTTTTCCCCATCTTCGTTTGTTTGCTCGTTCTCTCTCTATAAATTGCAAGACTCTTTAAGTCATCATTTCTTCCATCCATAGCTAATCCTCTTTCTCTAGCCTTTAGACAATGGCGAAATTAGTTACTCTGCTTCCGCTCCTCCTCTTCCTTAATTCTCTCTGCTTCCTTGGCTCTCTCCTACAACACAGAGCGGAGGCAATGCGAGTCTCAGTGCAGGCAGCAACAACGACCACAAGATAGAGAGCGATGCATGCTTAGGTGCCGAGAGAAATATGGATAGGGATAGGAATACCGAGAAAGCGAGCAATTGAGAAATAATCCCTTATTCTTCGATGAAGACAGCTTCAGGACTGCACTGAGGACCCAAGAAGGACATCTCAGGGTTCTTGAAAGGTTCCCAGATCGGTCGGATTTGTTCCGTGCGATTGAGAATTTCCGTCTTGCCGTCTTAGAGGCTAACCCTAACTCCGCCCTTGTACCCACCCACAGTGATACTTGTAGGTGCAAAAAATAACGACCCACAATAATGGGGGGTGCCTTAGAGGACTTACCCGAGTGAGATTAGGGACACCGATGCCTGCGCCTGGAGCCTGAGAAAAGGAAGGAGAAATGCAGGTCAGAGGACCCTGGCCTGGGCGGCGCAGGGCTCTCCGATGCCTAAGTTAGTGTATGAACTAAGCAGAGGGAGGAGATTTTTGGGGAAGAAGATGGCATACCAGAGTGGTAATGGCGTCCCCCTTTTCTCTGGAGGGGTAGCTATGTTTATATAGAGGAGGAGGAGGCAAAGGGGTTGTTGGCTGTCTTGTCATAGCCCACTTTGTCAGGTACTAGGGAGGCGTGGTCTCATCGTAGCCTGTCTTGTCCCGTCGTAGCCTGTCTTGTCCCGTTAGGCCATATCCTGGCGCTTTGGGAGCTGTGGAGGGCGATCTGTCAGGAGATTCGGGCTGTCCCCCTTGTCTTGTCGCACGTGCTCTAGCGTGCTCAAGTGTCCAAGGGCGGACAGCTGTCAGGCCCTGCCTCGGCTAGTCCTGGCATCCTGACCGAGGTCGGGGAGCCGAGGTCGGAGAGGACCTTGACTTGGTTAGAGCCCTTGCAGAGACGCCGAAATGGAGGACCGGGGGGGAGTTCCTAGCCGAGCTGGAGACGACTTGGCCGAGGTGGAGCTCAGCCGAGCTGGGAGCGTCCTGGCCAAGGTGGAAATGTCGTGCAAGGGGGCGAGATGAGTCTCTGGCCGGAGTGGGGCACTTGGCCGAACTGGCGGACGTGGAGACGGGCCTTGCCGAGATGGCCTAGCCGGCGCCGGCGCGGGAGATAGAGCATCCGGCCAGTCATCCGGCGAGTTCGGAAATATCCCCACACAATAGCCCCCCAGCTTCTGAGCTCGATAGACTGCTCTCTTGAGGTCAGAAGGTAGGTATCATGGAGGATGACTGGCTGGCAATGAACCGGAGCTGGAGGTTGGCATCACTGTGACACTGAAGCTGTAACAAGATGCTTCTGTCGAGCTGGAGAGTGCATTGTTGCTGAAAGCCAAGGGAGATGGCTCATTTATTTAGGAGTATCTTGCTACTGCTGCTGAGGAGGAAGCAAGCTGATGAGGAGGCTGCTAAACCGGAGACTGGCACTGCTGCCGAGCCGGAGGAAGGATTTCCTGCCGTACTGGAGTCTGGCGCTGCTGTGGAGCTGCGAACTGGCATGAGGCCGAAACCGGAGACTGGCACCGCTGCCGAGCCGGAGGAAGGATTTCCTGCCGTGCTGGAGGCTGGCGCTGCTGTGGAGCTGCGAACTGGCATGAGGCCGAGGAGGTGATACGGAACAATCTCTACTGCAATCTTGTCGAGCTGCCCTTAGCCGAAGTGGCCAGCTTTTGGCCGAGACGAACTGTCTTGCGACAGTGGGTCGGAGATGAGCATAAGTTCGGCAACGGTCTTTGAGGGGTGTAAAAACCCTGACTTTAGGAATCTGACCTTGGCCGAAATGGCTGGCTTTGCGCCGAGGTGGATCCATCGTTCCGCTGGACTCGGTTAGGCGAGTGTGAGTGCGGCGATGGCCTTCTTAGGGGTGTATGAACCCAGACTTTAGGAAAGGCTGAGTGTAGGAACTGCAGGCCATTTCCAAGGCGTAGAGCCTGTGTGTCCAAGACACGGGGCTTTAGGAAAGGCTGAGTGTAGGAACTCTTCCATGCCGTTTCCAGGGCGGATGAACCCAAGAGTGTGTCCAAGACACGGGGCTTTAGGAAAGGCTGAGTATAGGAACTCTTCCATGCCGTTTCCAGGGCGGATGAACCCAAGAGTGTGTCCAAGACACGGGGCTTTAGGAAAGGCTGAGTGTAGGAACTCTTCCATGCCGTTTCCAGGGCGTAGAGCCTTGTAGATGGGTGAAGACCCTGACTTTAGGAATTGGCCGAGTGTCCGAACTCGAGGCCTTTTCCAGGGCTGTTAACCCTTGGAGATGGGTGAAGACCCTGACTTTAGGAATTGGCCGAGTGTCCGAACTCGAGGCCTTTTCCAGGGCTGTTAACCCTTGGAGATGGGTGAAGACCCTGACTTTGGGAATTGGCCGAGTGTCCGAACTCGAGGCCTTTTCCAGGGCTGTTAACCCTTGGAGATGGGTGAAGACCCTGACTTTAGGAATTGGCCGAGTGTCCGAACTCGAGGCCTTTTCCAGGGCTGTTAACCCTTGTCACTTGCTTTTCTGGCATTCGCCGAGATGGAGAGGCCCGGGTATACGCACCCGAGGGCGGTCTCGATGGAAGTGGCCGAGACCAACATGAGGCCAAACCTGTGAAGCGCGTAGCTAGCACGAGGGCGATACCAACATGAGGTCGTTAGATGCGGTCGAAACCATCATGAGGCCGAAACCAGCGTGAGGTGGAAACCAGCATGTGGACGGGCCAGCATGAGGTCGTCAGATGCGGTCGAGACCATCATGAGGCTGAAACCAGCGTGAGGTGAAGACCAGCACGTGGACGGACCAGCATGAGGTCGTCAGATGCGGTCGAGACCATCATGAGGCCGAAACCAGCGTGAGGTGAAGACCAGCACGTGGACGGACCAGCATGAGGTCGTCAGATGCGGTCTAGACCATCATGAGGCCGAAACCAGCGTGAGGTGAAGACCAGCACGTGGACGGACCAGCATGAGGTTGTCAGATGCGGTCGAGACCATCATGAGGCCGAAACCAGCGTGAGGTGAAGACCAGGACGTGGACGGACCAGCATGAGGTCGTCAGATGCGGTCTAGACCATCATGAGGCCGAAACCAGCGTGAGGTGGAAACCAGCACGTGGACGGGCCAGCATGAGGTCGTCAGATGCGGTCTAGACCATCATGAGGCCGAAACCAGCGTGAGGTGAAGACCAGCACGTGGACGGACCAGCATGAGGTCGTCAGATGCGGTCGAGACCATCATGAGGCCGAAACCAGCGTGAGGTGAAGACCAGCACGTGGACGGACCAGCATGAGGTCGGAAGCTAAGTGACAAAAAGTTCCGTCTAGCTGCCCCCGAGTTGGAAGAGATTCCTGCAGAGCTGGGGGCTGCTAGCGAGCTGGAGGCGATATGATCTGTCGCGGAGGTTGAACTGCTCCTGGGCCCGGTTGCTTCTGCTCTTCAGGGCGCGTCTTTCGGGGGGTAGAGTCGAGGTCGAATCCTTAGAGGATGAACCCGACCGAGTATCCTGCTGTTGGTCGCCTGCTTGGCCAGATCTTGCTCCTGACCTCTCTCGGCGGGGGACCGTCGGCAGCTGGGTCGACAGTGCGATAGGTTCCTTTCCCTTTCTGGTTCTTCGAGGCATGGTGTTTGGAAAGATTTGGAGAAGGTTGGGAAGGCTGGGATGTTACTTTCCCACAGACGGCGCCAATTGTAGGTGCAAAAAATAACGACCCACAATAATGGGGGGTGCCTTAGAGGACTTACCCGAGTGAGATTAGGGACACCGATGCCTGCGCCTGGAGCCTGAGAAAAGGAAGGAGAAATGCAGGTCAGAGGACCCTGGCCTGGGCGGCGCAGGGCTCTCCGATGCCTAAGTTAGTGTATGAACTAAGCAGAGGGAGGAGATTTTTGGGGAAGAAGATGGCATACCAGAGTGGTAATGGCGTCCCCCTTTTCTCTGGAGGGGTAGCTATGTTTATATAGAGGAGGAAGAGGCAAAGGGATTGTTGGCTGTCTTGTCATAGCCCACTTTGTCAGGTACTAGGGAGGCGTGGTCTCATCGTAGCCTGTCTTGTCCCGTCGTAGCATGTCTTGTCCCGTTAGGCCATATCCTGGCGCTTTGGGAGCTGTGGAGGGCGATCTGTCAGGAGATTCGGGCTGTCCCCCTTGTCTTGTCGCACGTGCTCTAGCGTGCTCAAGTGTCCAAGGGCGGACAGCTGTCAGGCCCTGCCTCGGCTAGTCCTGGCATCCTGACCGAGGTCGGGGAGCCGAGGTCGGAGAGGACCTTGACTTGGTTAGAGCCCTTGCAGAGACGCCGAAATGGAGGACCGGGGGGAGTTCCTAGCCGAGCTGGAGACGACTTGGCCGAGGTGGAGCTCAGCCGAGCTGGGAGCGTCCTGGCCAAGGTGGAAATGTCGTGCAAGGGGGCGAGATGAGTCTCTGGCCGGAGTGGGGCACTTGGCCGAACTGGCGGACGTGGAGACGGGCCTTGCCGAGATGGCCTAGCCGGCGCCGGAGCGGGAGATAGAGCATCCGGCCAGTCATCCGGCGAGTTCGGAAATATCCCCACACAATACTGAGCAAATCCTCTTCGTTGTTGCAGGTATATATTTAACTAATTCGCTCGCTCTCTCACTCCCCACCCTAGAGATTTGTTTTGTTCTTGTCGTTATTGAATCATGTTGTAATTGTTGGGTCGTAGGAAGCGCAACCATCACTGTCGTGCTAAGAAAACAGGGAGTCCTACAATCTGCGCAGAGAAGATATCCTGACAGTACACGCTGGGACGACACTCTACATAATCAATAGAGACAACAACGAGAAGCTTTTCATTGCAAAAAATCTTGGAAACAATATTCTCCGTTCCAGGACAAGTACTCCATGTAAAACAACATGGGTTTTATGGTCTCATATAGGTAAGTACAGGGTTAAATTAATGAGTTTGCCATGTATTTCTAATGTTACTGAAAGAAGTTGCTGGTCCCAGATGGGTGTCGGAACCGAACTCGCCGAGAACCTTGTGCGTTCCGGTGTGAGGTAGACCTGCGAACTCACTGCGAATGCTCTCAGATCTTCTGGATGATCAACCAAGAGTTCCCATCTCACTTATATAGAGCAATCCCTAGGAGTTACAACTCTATCCGGATTCTACCTCTCCTGGAATCCCACATCTCCTAACCAGCGTGGGAATTCTGCCAACGGAGAGTCTGAACTTGATCCAAACTCTACCACTAAGAGTTTGATCCTTATCTGACTCAACCAGATCAAGACTTATTGGGAGTTCATCCGCGGCACACCGCCGGGCTCGATCTGGCGTGGGCCCAATGGCAGTCGGGCCACACAATTTTCCTAACAATCTCCCACTTGGCACGAATGCCATATTTTGACAAGTGTGTCAATGTACATCAAATGTATTTAAGTCCCATGCGCATCACATGCCTCGTAAATTCTTCAGCAGGCACCGGTTTGGTGAGAGCATCAGCCATCAATTCCTTAGAAGGTAAATAAGAAATTTGAATTTCTCCATTCTCAGCCTTCTCCCGGACAAAATGATATTTTATCTCAACATGCTTTGATCGGCTGTTAAATTTCAGCTCAGTCACCATAGAGATGGCAGACGTACTATCTACATTCATTGGGACAGGCTGTTCCACACTGATTAAATCAATACCACATAAAAAATTTCTTAACCAGACAGCCTCCTGAACTGCGGTACTACAAGCTATATACTCTGCCTCGGCCGTAGACATTGTTAGGAATTTTGTGTATTGCAATTTGATGGATGCATATCATTTTAATCATCATTTGATTTCTCACACTTGCATTATTTTAGAAAACATTGAAATCTTATTTTATCCATGCATTGTTTTTAAAATATGGTAAAACTCATGTTTTATGCATGAATTGGTTTTAATTTTGGATGCAATTGATTTTGTAAAAGGAATTTCAAAATTCAAGCTTAGCCTAAGTTTTAAAGTTTCAAATGATTTGTGGCTTTTTATGATTCATGATTTTAAAAATACTTAGATTGATTTAAATCATGTTTCAAGCTTGATTTAATGGCCCCAACAAGTCCCACATCAAAAATCTTTGAAAATTGCAAAAGTATGCAAAATGGGAAAAGTGACCCAGGGCCCAGTGTACTCGGTCGACCGGGTACACATCTCGGTCGACCGCGTACACTGCGGGTCGACTGGGCAGAGAGCCGTTTGGCTCTCCAACGGTCATTTTTCTGACCGTTAAAGGTCGGTCGACCGGGCCTGTCATGGGGTCGACCGGGGACACGCAGAAACTCTGTTTTCTGTGTATAAAAAGGCTTCATTCCCTTTGAAAAAAAGTTGGAACTTTTGAGCAAACTTGGAGCCTTCTTGGAGGTGTTTGAAGAGAAGATAAAGGGGATGAACCAAGGGGATTAAGAAGGTCATTAAGGAAGCTAAAGCTTGGATCATGAAGTTAAATCTCCAAGTAAGCTTTGCTTAATTTAATCATATGTTTCATGCTTGGTTTTAAATCTTTGGTAAATGTTTTTAGCATGATAACTATGATGAAATGAATTCATTACTTCCATTCAATCTTTGATATTAAGTTGTAATGAATTCTTTTCTTTGATTCAAACTTAGTTTAGTTTTAAACTTTGTTAAACATGTTATGTTTAAAACTTTGATTTCTTTATAACATGTTAATTTAACTTGTTTGAATCATCATTGTTGTTTTCAATCTTTTTAAAACCTTTGTTAAATCTTGTTTTTGAAAAAAAACACTACAAATGCATCACATGTTTAAGCCAAATTAATTTCATACAACTTGTGAGCCTTTATTTTTTAAATCATCAACAAGTTAGTATTTGTTCATGTGATTTGCATTTAAACTTCAATCAATTCTTTCTATGTGCTTTAATCTTTGAATTGCTTTGAGCATATATTCATTGGACTTTACTTTTTAAACTTGATTGAAGTTGTCACACACACACCTCATTAGCATACATCTTTGCACTCATTAGTGTGTTGTGTGAGTTTAGTTTTCACTTTCAAATTAGCCTATTAAAGAGGCATTGTAATTGTGCTTTAATTGTAATCTCTTAGAGTGTTCTTTGGAAGACACTTTCTTTGAGAAATCATTTCTTTGTAAGGTTATTGCTTAGCCATATAAAAGCATTGTGTAAGGGTTGTTGTTTAGCCTAGAAAAACATCATTGTAAGGTTATTGTTTAGCCTAGAAAAACATCATTGTAAGGTTATTGCTTATCCTTGGAAAGCATATTGTAGAGGTTATTGCTTAGCCTATTGGAAAAGCATATTAGTGGAAATCCGGTGGGGTGTGAGGAACACAAGCCGGTAGTGGATGTAGGCACGTTGGCCGAACCACTATAAATATTGTGTTGTGGTGCATGCTCTTGTGATGATTGTATGTATTTAGCTTCCGCATTGTGCTTGTTATCATCACTAGTGACTAGTTAGTTTATAGAAAATTAAAATTGGTCATAGTTAGTCACTATTAGTAGCTCACCCTATTCACCCCCCCTCTAGGGTTAGGATCCCTTGGACTTTCAATTGGTATCAGAGCAAGGTTACTCCATTTAGGGCTTAAACACCCGGAGTTGATCCTCTCTATCTAGATCCTTGAGTTAGAACCCTAGTAGTGTTTTTCTATGAAAATCATTAGAATGGATTCCACTATGCTAGACTTTGTAGATTCTTCTAGATCCCCTCTTCTTCCATCTATTGGAGATTCAAACATTGAATTTAAAGTATCTCAACTTGAATCTAAGCTTAAATTAAAAGAAGAAGAAATTAATGAAAATGAAGATGACATTCAACAAGCCTATGATGAATTATGTACATTTGCCTTAGAGCTTGTTAAAAAGAATAAAAGATTAGAAGAAAAATCTAAAAGTCTAAACAAACAATTAGTTTCTTCAAAAGATGAACTTAGAGAGAAAGAAGAATTAATAAATTGTGTAGACTCTAAGTTTATGATCTCTTTGCATAATCTATCTAATATTAAAGATGATCTAAGAGAATCAAAGATAGATTATGATAATCTTAATAAGGAAAATTCAAGACTAAGAGATCAATTAAAAAGGCAAGATGAAAACATTAACAACCTAGAATCCAAGTTGAATATCTCTAAGGAAAATTTATCTAATGCTCAAAATAAGATAAATACTCTAGAACTTGGATCAAATGTATTTAATGAAGTTAAATTTGAATTAAAACTTGCCCATGAAGAGCTAAACAAATTTAAGGGAATTGAACATGAACTAACAAAAGTTAAAAATGAAAATTCAACCCTTAAAAACCAAGTCACTCAACTTGAAACCTACAAACAAAAGTATGAGTGCAAATTTACCCAAAGTGAAGAAAGATTGGAAAAGTTATTTAAATTGGGTAAATCAAAAGGAGATAGGACGGGTCTTGGATTTGATAGGAATACCTCATATGACCCTAAATTCACCAACACTTTTGTGAAAGGTGAGTCCTCATTCTCTAGCACTCACACTTCTTTGCCCATGTCTAAATGTAATTATTGTGGCATTGAAGGACACTTTAGGTTTGAGTGCAAACAAAGAAGAAGCAATGTGTCTAAATCCATATTTGAACCTAAAAAGGTAAAATCAAATACTATGATGATTAAGACACTAAAAACCAAGGAAGACTCCAAAAAGATTAAACAAGTTAAACCTATTAAAAAGGAGTCTCCTAAAATAGATTCTAAAAAGGTTAAACAAGTTAAACCAACTCTAAAAGAATCTATTAATAAAAAGCTTCTCAATCTTCCTCCCATAACACAACAAATGAAAGAACTTTTGAATAAAGTTGCTAAGTTAAATCTAAAATTCAAAAGTCAAATAAATGGAGGAAATAAGAAGAAAAGAAATCAATCCCCTAAGAAGAAAACTCACCAACCCCAAAAGACTAATCACCAATCTAAGCTAAATTTAGTCAAATCTAAATATCAAGGTGATAAGTCTAAGTTAAAAATTTATCAAATCAAATCTCCCATAGTTGGTGAGACCTTTAAGATAGACCTCAAAGACCAACCCTCCCAAGACCTTAGGTGGATTCCAAAAGTTATTTACTTAGTCAAACCTTAAGGCCTTGAACCTCATTGACCAACCTATCCTTTATAGGTAAATCTTTTTGTTGGTCATGTTGCATTTGCATTTTGTTCTTTCATAGTTACATTTCATAAAATGCAATGCTTGTTTATGATCAATTGATTTTGTTTTCATGCACCATACTAGTTACATATCATGGTTTTCAAAATCTTTTGATTATAATTTCTCATGTTAGATTTGCTTTTTGCTCTCATATAGTTATATCTTTTGTAATGCATTTCTACATGATCAATTGATTATGATTCCAAAAGCTTTCATAGCTAGATCTCTCATAATCATTTGATGTTGCAAATTCATTTGTTTGTATGTCATAGTAAGATTATCTTGAAAAACAAATGATTTAAAACAATTTAGTTTTTCCATAGATTTCTAAGTTATATTTTCATATGGAAAATTATTGTTTTGAAAGATCAACTTGTATGTTTTCCAATTAAGTTATATCTTTTAAAATGCAAGTTGAATGGTTTTTAAATCAAATTGTATGATTCTTGGTAGTGATATTGCTTAGAATACAATTTGATGGTTGATAAGGTGCTTTCTTTATTTCATATACATTATGCCCATTGTTAGATTTTGTTTATGATTTGAAGATTGCATGAATGGAAATGCTTTAAAACTTTTTGTTGTATTCATCAAAGCATGTTCCATGTTTTCATTTCCTTATGCTTTTGCTTATGTCATCCTTTAATGGAAATGAATGTTGTGATAGACTATTTGCATGTTTGCTCTTTTAGTTACATTCTTTATGCAAATGTTTTATTTGTTCCATGTATGGTTGTGTTCTTTAATTATTTTTTTTTGTAACCATACTAGAACCCAAATCCATCCTTTATGCTTTCTAGTCATTTTTTTGAAATGGATGGTTATGATGTTTGATACATGTGTATTTGTCATACTTATACATGTTTCAACCTCATAGTAGTGTTTGATCATATGAACTTCTTTGAAATTCATTTCTTGAATTACATAGTTATATCTCTTGAATGATGGATTTCTTAGATGTTGTATTCATATGGATGACACTTTGGAAATTGCATATTCTTATAAGTCATATATTTTCAAAATGCAATTTCTCATGTTCATCACTATGCTCAATAGTTATATCATTAAAGTGATGAATATTCATTTATGTTGCTTGATGGAATCTTGTGTTTGTCACATGCTTGCTCTCAAACATGTCCCATATTCAATTGGTAATCAAATGATATCATTTTCAATTAGTATAACTTCCAATTGATGTTATATATTTGTGATAAACCTTGTGCACATTGGATTAAACTTGATAGTAATATGTCTTTGTTCCATGTCACATTCCATTAGCTTCATAAATGGTCATGTTTGCCACCTCTCTTGCTTATTTGGTTAAATCTCGTGACCACCATGTTTATGTATTAATAATCTTGGTTGGTTAATGATTGAGGTAGGCATCATGGTTTGAATTTCATTTCACTCATCTTACACTTGATAGTCATATTTTATGATTGAGTGAAATGATTTCAAAATTTACATAGCATATGATTTTCATAGTTATATTATTTGATGCTATGTTTAGTAAACCCCTTATCATCATGGATAGCTCTAACTTGGATTAATCCTTCTAGTTACATTCCTTAAGTCCATTTTAGAGTGATTGAGCTAATAAGTCATACTCTTAAATCTCAATTGATATGGTTCTTATTTCAATTGGTATCCATGATAGATTAACCTTTTGACCTTGCTCTTCAACTTTCCTTAAGCTTATAGGTCAATTGGTTTCTCTCCAATTTGGTAATTTGATCATTGAGCCCTATAGTTAATCATTATCAATTGGTATCTAATCCTTCCCTTGAAGTTATCCCTCAATTGGTTAAACCATCTTCTTCTTGCATCTAATAGTTATATTCTTGTCAAAAGTATGACAAAAGAAGATTATGGATTGAGGGGGAGTAAACCTTCTAAGGAAGCATTAGAGATGATCATATTCACCATTGCTATTCCCTTATAACTTACTCACATGCATAATAGCCTGTTAAGTATTTCATTTTCGATTTCATTTGTTAACAGGTGCTACTAAAGGTATTTTCCTTGTTTCATGTGTGTAGGTACCTTTCTTCAATTGCTACCTTTGCAATTTAATGGCAAAGGGGGAGAAAGGATTAAGGGGGAGAAAATGCTCTAGCTACCCAAAAAGGGAGAAAGATCAAAGGGGGAGAGAGCATTCAATGGCAAAGGGAGAGAAAGACCAAGGAGAGAGAGTGCTTGGTCTAAGGGGGAGAGAAGATAAAAGAAAGAAAGCTTGGAGCTAAGGACAAGAAGAATGAAGATCAAAAGAGCTAAAGCCCAAGCTAAGTGAAGGAGCATCCGAAGATTTCAAGCAGTGTCAAGCCAAGGAGCTGAAGACTTAGTGTGAGGTTTAGTGTTAAGTTAAGGTTTGCCATCAAATTGCAAAGGGGGAGATTGTTAGGAATTTTGTGTATTGCAATTTGATGGATGCATATCATTTTAATCATCATTTGATTTCTCACACTTGCATTATTTTAGAAAACATTGAAATCTTATTTTATCCATGCATTGTTTTTAAAATATGGTAAAACTCATGTTTTATGCATGAATTGGTTTTAATTTTGGATGCAATTGATTTTGTAAAAGGAATTTCAAAATTCAAGCTTAGCCTAAGTTTTAAAGTTTCAAATGATTTGTGGCTTTTTATGATTCATGATTTTAAAAATACTTAGATTGATTTAAATCATGTTTCAAGCTTGATTTAATGGCCCCAACAAGTCCCACATCAAAAATCTTTGAAAATTGCAAAAGTATGCAAAATGGGAAAAGTGACCCAGGGCCCAGTGTACTCGGTCGACCGGGTACACATCTCGGTCGACCGCGTACACTGCGGGTCGACTGGGCAGAGAGCCGTTTGGCTCTCCAACGGTCATTTTTCGGACCGTTAAAGGTCGGTCGACCGGGCCTGTCATGGGGTCGACCGGGGACACGCAGAAACTCTGTTTTCTGTGTATAAAAAGGCTTCATTCCCTTTGAAAAAAAGTTGGAACTTTTGAGCAAACTTGGAGCCTTCTTGGAGGTGTTTGAAGAGAAGATAAAGGGGATGAACCAAGGGGATTAAGAAGGTCATTAAGGAAGCTAAAGCTTGGATCATGAAGTTAAATCTCCAAGTAAGCTTTGCTTAATTTAATCATATGTTTCATGCTTGGTTTTAAATCTTTGGTAAATGTTTTTAGCATGATAACTATGATGAAATGAATTCATTACTTCCATTCAATCTTTGATATTAAGTTGTAATGAATTCTTTTCTTTGATTCAAACTTAGTTTAGTTTTAAACTTTGTTAAACATGTTATGTTTAAAACTTTGATTTCTTTATAACATGTTAATTTAACTTGTTTGAATCATCATTGTTGTTTTCAATCTTTTTAAAACCTTTGTTAAATCTTGTTTTTGAAAAAAACACTACAAATGCATCACATGTTTAAGCCAAATTAATTTTCATACAACTTGTGAGCCTTTATTTTTTAAATCATCAACAAGTTAGTATTTGTTCATGTGATTTGCATTTAAACTTCAATCAATTCTTTCTATGTGCTTTAATCTTGAATTGCTTTGAGCATATATTCATTGGACTTTACTTTTTAAACTTGATTGAAGTTGTCACACACACACCTCATTAGCATACATCTTTGCACTCATTAGTGTGTTGTGTGAGTTTAGTTTTCACTTTCAAATTAGCCTATTAAAGAGGCATTGTAATTGTGCTTTAATTGTAATCTCTTAGAGTGTTCTTTGGAAGACACTTTCTTTGAGAAATCATTTCTTTGTAAGGTTATTGCTTAGCCATATAAAAGCATTGTGTAAGGGTTGTTGTTTAGCCTAGAAAAACATCATTGTAAGGTTATTGTTTAGCCTAGAAAAACATCATTGTAAGGTTATTGCTTATCCTTGGAAAGCATATTGTAGAGGTTATTGCTTAGCCTATTGGAAAAGCATATTAGTGGAGATCCGGTGGGGTGTGAGGAACACAAGCCGGTAGTGGATGTAGGCACGTTGGCCGAACCACTATAAATATTGTGTTGTGGTGCATGCTCTTGTGATGATTGTATGTATTTAGCTTCCGCATTGTGCTTGTTATCATCACTAGTGACTAGTTAGTTTATAGAAAATTAAAATTGGTCATAGTTAGTCACTATTAGTAGCTCACCCTATTCACCCCCCCTCTAGGGTTAGGATCCCTCGGACTTTCAGACATGGCCGTTGAGGTTTGTTTCTTGCTACCCCAAGAGGTTGCACCTCCCCCTGAGTATACACATAGCCTGTGGTTGACTTTCTTTTGTCTAAGTCACCGGCCCAATCCGCATCGAAATAACCACGCAATGTCAGGTCATCACCTTGATAACACAGTTGCAACTTCAAGGTGCCTTTGATGTACCGTAGAATCCTCTTAACCGCATACCAATGAGGTAATCCAGGGTTACTTAGGAATCTACTCACGAGACCCACGGCAAATGCAACATCCGGTCTCGTACACATCATCGCATACATGATGCTTCCCACAACCTGAGCATAAGGCTTGCCCCGCATTATCGCCTTATCTTCCTCAGTCGTGGGCCCCTGTTTGCTGGACAATTTTTCATTTTTGCTAATGGGAGTATCGACTGGCTTGCACATCATCATATCAAACCGTTTTAACACAGTTTCCAAATAGGACTCTTGTGACAAAGTCAATAACCGATTCGGCCGGTCACGGGTGATCTTTATGCCCAGTACATAAATAGCCTCACCCATGTCCTTCATCTCGAATCTTGACTTCAACCACTGTTTGATTCCATTGACGGCATCCAAATCGTCACCAGCAATCAGTATGTCATCCACATATAATGACAAATATAAATAATTACTCCCACTGCGTTTAATATAGAAACATATATCAACACTATTGGGGACAAAACCAATTTCACTTATGGCTTGGTGAAATTTCTTGTACCACTGCCTCGATGACTGTTTAAGTCCATAGAGTGCCTTTTGTAATTTGTACACCTTGTCCTCATGACCTTGCACCAAAAAACCCTCAGGTTGTTTCATGTAAATCTCTTCATCCAATTCGCCATTCAGGAAAGCAGTTTTTACATCCATTTGGTGCAATTCCAAGTCATGATAAGCCACAACCGCCATAAGGGTCCTAATGGATTGGAATTTTACGACCGGGGAGAAAGTTTCATCGTAATCAATTCCTTCCACTTGTGTGAAACCCTTAGCCACCAACCGTGCTTTGTATTTATCCAAGGAACCATCCGAATTGAATTTCTTCTTAAGAACCCATTTACAACCGATGGCCTTTCGATCTTTGGGCAGATCGACTAATTGCCACACCTGGTTCTTATGAATTGATTCAATTTCCTCTCTCATAGCATTTATCCAATTTTCAGCATCATGCCCATTGACTGCTTGAGAGTATGATGTCGGATCCAAATCCTCCACGGTTTCCATTAAACTGCAATAATCATCCAGATATGACGGATGTTTCCTTATCCGAACGGGTCTACTTATTTCCGGTTGTTCCTCATCAAGTGGGCCCTGGCCAGGTGTTAAATTTCCAACGTCAACCACGTCGGACCCCCCACTTGCTTGAACATCCTTATCCTTAGAGATCTCATAGAAATCCACCATCCGTAGTTTATCTCTAGGATTACCTGTTGGATTCTCAAGGAAATACACATCTCGACATTCCATGATTATTTTATTATCGTGATCATATACACGATATCCTTTTGAATGACTTGGGTAGCCAACAAACGAGCAATTCTTTCTCGTTTTTTCCTGCAGTTTGTGTCTTTCTTGTGGCGGTAACAGGACATGTACGGGGCATCCCCAAACTTTTATATGTTCCATTTTAGGTTTGGCTCCAGTCCATAACTCATATGGGGTCTTGGGCATAGATTTAGAGGGCACCCTGTTCAATATATATTGTGCAGTATTAATTACCTCTCCCCACAAATACAGCGGAAGTTCTGCGTGGCTCATCATGGACCTAACCATGTCCATAAGTGTTCGATTTCGACGTTCAGCCACGCCATTATGTTGTGGGGTGTAAGGGATCGCATACTCATGTATGATTCCCTCTCTTGCACAATATTCTTTGAACAACTCAGAAGTGTACTCCCCCCCTCTATCGGATCGAATCCGTTTAATTTTCTTGCCCTTTTGATTCTGAACTTCAGCGGCATATATTTGAAAATATTTTAGTGCTTCATGTTTATGTTTAATCAAGTAGATATAACCATATCTGCTGAAGTCATCAATGAAGGTAATGAAATACACCTCCCCCATCCTAGTATGAACATTTAAGGGTCCACATATATCTGTGTGAATCAGGTCTAGCAATTCTGCATTTCTAGTTCCCTTTGGGAATGGTTTCTTGACCATTTTCCCACTTAGACATGGTTCACATGTAGGGTATTCCACTTTTCCAATTTCAGGTAAAAGTCCATCCCTTACCATTCTAATTATTCTGTTCTTGTTAATGTGTCCTAATCTGTAGTGCCATTACAATGCCAAACGATTAACACATTCATTCACACACACAGAATAATTGGAACTAGATTTTATTGCAACTTTAGAAGTGTCCAGCAAATATAATTTGTCATGAAGCAAACCAGAAATACATATCTTTCCATTGAGCCCAATAGTAACCTTATCAGTAAAGAACCTAATTTCAAAACCACTAGATGCAAGCTGGCTGACGGAAATCACGCTCCTCCTCATGCCGGGAGCGAAGAAGACATCTGATAAATATAGCGATTTTCCAGTTGGCAGGGGAATTTTGACTTTCCCCACCCCCAACACATCGCAGAATGTCTCATTTCCCATGTATATATTATGTTCTCCAGCTTTAATTTCTTGGAATTCAATGAAAACTGCTTTAGTCCTCGAGATGTGTCGAGTAGCCCCGGAATCGATCCACCAGTTGCTTTCATTGGTGTCCACCATCATGGATTCCGTGATCATATCAATATAATCTTTACTTCCATGTGGTACCATGTTCTGTTGCCCATTCTCACCCTTTTTCTTTTTATTTTTATCCGGACAGTCTGCACGAAAGTGCCCAGGCTTCCCGCAAATAAAGCAACGCCCCTTTTTCTTTTGTTGCCCCTTAGCTTTCCCTTTGCCTTTATTCTTCCGTTTCCCCATAGTAGCCATCGAGCCACTAGCAGAATTGGTTTGGGCAAGCAAAGCAGTAGGCACAACACCACGGGCAGCCTGCCTTTGTCCTTCAGCAATTAATTCAGCCTCAATATCTTTAACAGTCAATGTTTTCTGGAGGCTTAAGGTCTGAGAAACATTCTCCCACGAAGGCGGGAGACTTTGCAACAGATACAATCTCTGCAACTCCTGGTGCATATCCCTTCCCAAAGCAATCAAATTCCTCAATCTTATATTCATCTGGTCAATGTGGTCATTGATCGAGGTTCCTTCAGGCATTTTATAATTGACATAATTTGAGAATGCCTCCATAAGGTGGGACACAGTGGATGCATCGTATTTCACAATTATTTGATCATAAATTTCTTTTGCTGAAGCCAGTTGCTCAAATTGCTTGACCAAATCATTGGAAATAAATCCAAGTAACAGATGCCTTGCTGATTCATTATCATATTCCCAGGTACTAAAGAGATCTTTATCTTCCTTGGAAGCATCATCAGCAGGCTTCTCAGGTATCTTTTCTTTAATAACATAAGAAAGACCCTCAAAGTGCAACAAGGCATCCATCCGACGTTTCCAAATGGGTAAGTTCTTCCCATTAAAAATATCGACCTTAGCAAGATCGTGCAGAGCAAATTTAGCAGTAGACATATCTGAAAGAAAATAAATAAAGTCCAGATACCACTGACCGTGATCGCAGTCCAAAAAATTTCTGAATGATGGAATGCCGATCAGTCGCGTCTACCAAATAGTGCTCGTCGCCACGAATCCACAGATTCAAACCGCTCGTCGATTGGAGGTCGGATGACCAAGTTACGGACGGTCAAAGGTACTGTTGACCGATGGGATTTTCTCCCGTGCTTGCGTCAGCCACAGCGTCGCGCTGACGTCAAAGAACCACAACAGCCGTTGCAACTGGGCGATGTGTGGGCCGGGCCTAGATCGGGTCGGGTTGGACCTCAGGCCTGACTCGACCTGATGCAATGTGCGCTGAAGCAACAGCGAAGGGGCGGCACGTGTTCCAAGGCTGGAGTTTTCTCTCCCTGCTGACGTCACAGCATCCACACAGCAACTCGCATGCGTCCAGAGAAAAAAAAATTTCTCCCTCACGCACGCGTCTCGAGAACAACAACGTGCCAAAAAGAAAAGAAAAAAAAAACGCAGAAGGCTAGGAAAAGGGCTTGCACGCGTCCCGAGGCTTGATAATGACGCTAGCCCTTCCTTTCTTTCTTATGCTGCGCACGCGTTCCAAGTCTTTCTCTCTGTTTGACGCACGGTAGCACGAGGTCTTCTTCCTCGATGGCTTCTGATGCAGAACAGAATATGGAACCGGGAGAAAAACTCAACGATGAGATAGTAGATCCGACGATCCACAGCCTTATCGCAAAATCCAAACCGTCAAACGCACAGATCGGGCTCTGATACCAATTGAAAGAAGTTGCTGGTCCCAGATGGGTGTCGGAACCGAACTCGCCGAGAACCTTGTGCGTTCCGGTGTGAGGTAGACCTGCGAACTCGCTGCGAATGCTCTCAGATCTTCTGGATGATCAACCAAGAGTTCCCATCTCCCTTATATAGAGCAATCCCTAGGAGTTACAACTCTATCCGGATTCTACCTCTCCTGGAATCCCACATCTCCTAACCAGCATGGGAATTCTGCCAACTGAGAGTCTGAACTTGATCCAAACTCTACCACTAAGAGTTTGATCCTTATCTGACTCAACCAGATCAAGACTTATTGGGAGTTCATCCGCGGCACACCGCCGGGCTCGATCTGGCGTGGGCCCAATGGCAGTCGGGCCACACAATTTTCCTAACAGTTACTTCATGATAAAACGTGTTATGTTCGGTTGTTATAGGAATTCTTTGGCATTGGAGGTCAAGACCAAGAATCTTTCTATATGAACTTCACCAAGGATATATCCTAGAAGCCACATTCAATGTAACACGAAGAGTCTTTTATTTTGCATTGCGCACATGCCCCATTTAATTTTTTTAGTCTATTAATTGACTCCCTCTCTTTCTTCTCTCAACCACAATCTGCTTATAACTTGTGTTCCATGTCCAGACACAATACGAGAAGGTGAGGATAGTGTTCGGGGAGAACGAAGATGGTGCCTTCGTAAGTGTTTCCCAGGAGAAAATAAGGCAGATTGCCCAACAAGCATCCTCTTCTTCTGAGCGCGGGCATTCTCGTTATGGAGAAAGGTGGAGAGGACCCTTGAACCTATTCGAACAGCGCCCTACCTACTCTAACAACCACGGAAAGTTATACGAGGCCGACTCCAGTGTTGACTATCCGGCTCTGCGACCTACCTCCTCTAACAAGCACGTGAACGTCTCTGTTTCCTTCGCAACCATCCGTGGCGTAAGCTGTATGGACGTTAACTCATCCAGCGTCCGCGTGGCGGTGCCCGGATGGTTGTATGTTCCCCACAGGGGATAGGCGGAGCCCAGGGCCCCGCGTGGTTGTATGTCCCCCACAGGGTATAGGCGGAGCCCAGGGCCCCGCGCCTATTGTATACACTCGGGCTGTAACCCTTGTGCGTTTGTCCCACATCGAGTGTGAGGGCCTCCCACCCTTGGTATATTAGCCTGAGCGTAACCTAAGGGTGTACCACTACACTCACCGGCCTTTTTGTAGGGACGTTAACTCATCCAGCGTCCGCGTGGCGGTGCCCGGATGGTTGTATGTCCCCGCGTGGCGGAGCCCGGATGGTTGTATGTCCTCCACAGGGGATAGGCGGAGCCCAGGGCCCCGCGCCTATTGTATACACTCGGGCAATAGGCGCGGGGACCTGGGCTCCGCCTATCCCCTGTGGGGGACATACAACCATCCGGGCACCGCCACGCGGACGCTGGATGAGTTAACGTCCCTACAAAAGCTATTTGCTTTTCTTATTTCTATTTGATCTTCTCAAACAGGCATGGTTCTCTTCTTTTTTTCGCTCACAAAATGGAATCAACTTTGCAGGGATCGATGTCTGCACCCTATTACAACTCAAAAGGCAATTAAGGTGGCCCTGGTTGTTGATGGTAAGGGTTATGTGGAGATTGTGTCCCCTTACGTGTCTGATCGCAGTCGGCAAGGAAGAGATCGAGGAGCAGGAGGAGGATTCGTCTTATCAAAGACTCAGCGCACAGTTGTCAGATGGCCAAGGTTTCATCATCCCAGCAGGTCATCCCTTCGTGGTTGTCGCTGACCATGGTCAGGACCTGCGTGTCCTCTGCTTCGACATCAAAATCGCTACCGTAGATAAGAACGAGAAATACCCACTCGCAGGTATATTGCTATCACTACAATCATCAGCATTCCTCTCTCTGTTTCTTGTGTCTTGTATTGGTGGTACGTTTGTTTTCTGTTCTTATTGTGCTTGTGGCTGTGTAGGGCGAGACAACATCTATAATAAAATGAACAGGGCAGAAAGGGAGCTGTTCTTCAGGGAATCTGAAAGAGGGGTGGAACGGGTCTTGAAGGCTCAAAAGGAGGCCGGCTTCTTTGATGGGCCGCAAGGAAGACGCGAGAGGGAGAGCGAAAGTCGTTCTGATAAATAAATGACGGGAGAAGATGAAGGGTGGCTTTTTCTAAGTTAGTTTGATGAGGCATATGTAACTACGTGCTTGCAAGAGCGTGGAACTGTCTGTCTGCTTATTATCTATCGTAAATAAAATCAAAAGCTCCCATGTTTCAGCGTTAAAAATATATAAAACTTACCATAGTCCATATATGCTTTTGAAATGTGATACTTTAAGATGGTACTGTCATTTGGACTCTTTCGTAATATGTTACCTAACAATTACCGCAGGTCCAAAGTTTCCTCAGCAAATCAAAAATCTATAGAAAATGTCCATCCAATGATTACTAGCTAGGTCAAAATCAGATGCAAACAAATCCATATTAATAGCAACAAGTACTACAGTGTGAACCAACTCTGTTTCTGTTCTGGGCCCCCTGTGCCTTGGGTTTTTTTTTTTTTTTTTCTCTCAGTTTTCTTTTCACTCTCTTTCTTTAATGCAAATTGCCCTTTAAATATAATGATGATGATGATGATTGCAACAACAAGTACTACAGATTAACCTAACTCTGTGCAAGAGTCAATGGCTCGACCCCAATGGGTAGGGGCTATGCAAGAAGAGCTCATGGCTCTTGACCAATGTCTTGAAACAAGACTTTTGGTTTCTCAACTTTCTGGATGAATATAATCAGATCCAGGTGGATTTTAAAACAAAGTCCAAGTCAAATGGGTCAATTGAGCGGCTCAAGGCCAGAATTGCATGTGCCCAATGAATATAATCAAAGAGAGGGCCTAGATTTTGATGAAACCAGATCCATCCTTATTTGTTCTCAAGTGCACTCTGGGCACAATTCCCTTACTCTTATACATTGATGATATCGTTGTCACAAGTGACAATCCAGCTAATCCTAAGTGGTAGTTCAGTTGGCCTAGAATTAGGGTTTGCATTCGGAGGTTGTAGGTTCGAAATTACACTACCATACTGGGACTACAGCCTACAGGGGAGTTTACCCGGCTTCCCTCTGGGCCCAGAGGGATTACTTCAACCCAAAAGGTTGGAACCCTCCCATAGCAAAAAAATAAAATAAAAATAAGTGACCATTCAGCTTTATTGTCTAAGTTAATTATAAATGGGACATTTACCACAAAAATCATCTTAAATAGGATAACCACAGTTGAGGACCCTAAACTTTTATAATGACGGCTAAGGACCTCCAACCAAATCATTTCTTTTTTTTTTTTTTTTCATTTTGCCCATTTTTTGTTGATGTCAACATAACCAGTTCTCTATTCTATCATGATTAATATTTGTTGACATCAACAAAACATTCATCATCATCAATATAAAACTGTGTTAACATCAACAAAACCCTATTACAACCAGTGATCCTGTGAATTTGTTGACGTCGATAGAAAATTCATCGACATCAACATAAAATTATGTTAACGTCAACAAAAATGCTCAGTTAACAGCATGAGTGATCCTATGAATTTGATGACGTCGACGGAAGATTCGTCGACATCAACATAAAATTGTGTTGACGTCAACAAAAACACTCAGTTAGTGTCAACAAAAAATGAGTTTTCCATTATTTAGGATTTTGTTGACATCGAGCAATCTCTCTCTCACTGTGATTGAGAAAAAAGGGGTAGGGCGTTGATCTCCTTCGTCTCCTTCCTTTCTTTCGTCTATTCTACTGTTGCAGTTGATTTGGGGGTGAAGAACGTTTTTTTTTTTGGGTGGTGTGTGTGTGTGTGTGTGTGTGTGTGTGTGTGTGTGTGGGGGGGGGGGGGGGGGGGGGGGGGGGTTATGTTGACATAAACTAACCAAAGGCAAAAATGGAATGAAAGATTGAATTATGGGTTGGAAGTCCTTGTGTGGGGGGGGAGGGATAAAAACGGAATGACGGAATGAAAGATTGAATTTTGGGTTGGAAGTCCTTGGCCGTCATTATAAAAATTTAGAGTCCTCAGTTGTAATTACCCTATTTAATGAAAATTTTGAAGTAAATGTTCATCATCTAAATTTTCCATGAAGGATCTTAGACCCTTGCATTATTTCTTGGGTATCATGAAGCTATACAGTTCAACGGTGGACTCTTCTTATCCCAAGATAAATATGCCCATGACCTATTGACAAAGATAGGAATGCACGACTCCAATCAGACTGGCACACCTCCAGCTCCGTATCATAACTTGCATCTCTCGAAAGAAAAACCAATGGACAATGGATGGGATCACCCCCCCCCCCCCCCCCCCCCCCCCCCCCCCCCCCCCCCCCCCACATCTCTCAAAAGAAAAACCAATGGACAATGGATGGGACCCGCCCTCCCCCAGCAGGGCCGGCCCTGAAGGGGGGCCGGAAGTGCGCTCGCCCCGGGCCCATTTTTCAAGGGGGCCCAAAAATGAGATTGACAAGATTCACTGGAAAATAAAATTAATATTAAAATAATTAGATGAGTATGCTCAATTTTAATTTTTCATAATTAGGCCCACTGAAAAAATTTGATGCTCAGTTTACTATTACACAATTTCTTGTCAAACACAATTTTATTTTTTCATAATTAGGCCCACTGAAAAATGTGTAATGTTATATGTAAAATTAACTGATTTTGATTTATCATAATTGGGCCCACTTAAAATTTTGATGGCCAGTTAGCATTTAGCTTTGTTATAAAAGTCCCTGGCCCACCCTGAATGCAACAATATTACTCTTGATTTGGAACTAAAACAAAAAGTTTATGAAACCTAATAGCCTTAGATTTATTTTTTGAGCTTTTGTGGGCCCCATAATCAACATTTGAACCTTTAATCCATTTAATCATCTGAACCTTTTGCAAATTACAAGTATTTGTCTTGTAAAAGAACTATTGAATTGTTACAACTTATAAGTATTTGTCTTGATTATACATTATAGTCTTTTATTTTGAATGTTTATATATTGAAGTTTGAATTTATATACTTTGAATGTTAAATTTTTAGTTAATTTTGACATGTTAGATATTGGTTGAAAAATGAATGAGGCCATCACTAAATTTATATATATATGCCTAATTTTTACTCTTGCCCTGGGCCCTGAAAAATTCAGAACCGGCCCTGTCCCCAGGCATTATTCTGAACTGTAATATTTGACCCTCACAAGACAAACTCAGTCAATCTTTTCTGTCAGTTAACGACATCGCCTACAGAAGGACACTACCAAGTACCAAGCAGTCAAATGAATCATGAGATATGTGAAGGGAACAATGCACTATGGTTGTTTATGAATCGTCCCTCAGTCATCCTTAAATCTATGTGGATTTTTCGATGCAGATTGGGCAGGATGCCCGTTAGACAGGACATTCTATAGCCAGGTAATGTATTTACATGGGTTCAAACTGCACTTGGTCAGCCAAGAAGCAGCCGACAGTAGCTCGCACCAAGACAGAGGCTGAATATAGAGCACTAGCGGTAGCAGCAGCTGAGATGATGCAGGTTACTTATATCTTTCAGGATATTGGAATATATCTGAGGCGTCCACATATATTATTCTGTTATAACACCAGCTCACTCTACCTTACTATAAATCCAATGATTCATGCACTCACTAAGCATATAGAAATTGATTATCACTTATTGGATGAAAAAGTTGTGATGGGTGCTCTCATCACTCAATTTGTCTCTTCTTCGGAACAGGTTGCTGATGTCTTCACCAAGCCCCTTGCAAAAGCCATTTTTCAATACTTAGGAACCAAGTTGGGCAATGTGCCTTCGCCCCACTTCAGCTTCAAGGGGACTATTACAGAGATCACACCAGTTGAACAAAGAACGGTCGGGTTCACAGATGGGTCTATAAATGAATGGGGGTCATGAAACCTAGCAAAACAAATAGACGGCTACCTGATCAAAGGAGTTAGAGTTTGTGTGAGGAAGGACCGGTTCTATCTGAGAGAAGAATGAGAAAAGTTGTAACATAGCACAAACTAATTCAGGAGAGAGTCTGCAAAGTCGTTCTGCCATGTAATATAAATAGTGAATTGAAATGAAAACAATGTATGTGGCAGAAATATAACACAGTAAACGTCTCTTTTATTTAAAAGATTTTCTTTTCTAAGAATCTCACCCCTTTTTTATTTGCCAAAGAGGATTCATCATCTTAAACAAATTACATACTAAAGCAGGTACAATAAGAGAGACAACGGAACAACCAAAATACAGAAGGGTTACAGGATGACAGGACAAGACCAAAAGAATTAAATTGATAAAGGAAGGTCTAGAAAGGCCATATGGAGTTGTTTCTTTATTAGAGTTTTATTTATAAGAATTTGGTGTCTCGAGAAATTCATCATATGATGTGATGTCTTGACCATGGAATTTACAAATGCCATATTTTTTTATTGGAATTCCAGAATTTCAACCTATTAATATAAAAGGTTTCAAATGACCTTTGGGATTCCTAGAATTGCAGCGCGTTTGTTTTTTTTTTTTTTTTTTCAAAATTTCTAGATACTCAAGTACAAAGGATCGAGCATTTAGGAATTTCACTATAAATGAGAATTTTCCTAACCTTCTTTTCTCTGCCATGGACTCTGTAGCTGACATTATCTATGAAAATTCTTGGAGAATCCCGGCCAACCTGTCGTCAGAGCTAAAGGAGTTTCTGCATCCGTCAACACGCCATATCTCTTTAATTTAGTGACAACCCAACCCTGAATTGTCTTTCTTGGGTTGAAAATTCTACATGCAGCCTATCTGTTAAGGAAGCTTGAACTCTGTTGAGGTCTAGTGTAGTTGAAATTCCATGGTCAAGCTTAATTTGGAATAAGTTTTGCAATTCCTATTTGGCATGTCTGAGCTGGTGTCTTCTTCTGTTACGCCCCGAGCCCGAGATTTCCCCACATCCCGAGGCGCTACACACGCCCGCGTGGAAATTCGAGTCAAACTCATTGACTCTAGGTCCCCACGTACGGAATTTACCCACAGGATATCACGTGTGAGGTTTATATTTCTCAATATACCTGTATAAAGCTGTCAAACAGATATCAAATTAACACAACACAATCATCAAGATATAGAGCATAAGGGTCCATGAGCATAAATTTAAAAGTTCAAGTTTAAGAGATAGAAAGGGAAGAAGTAAGTTAAGTTAAAGTTTACAATCCCAAAAACTAGACAAGTTTCTAAGCTAATACAAAAGATGTGGCAATCCTAGCCACTGTCAATGGGTAATTTAACGTCCATTTCTCATCGAGTAGATGTCTAAAAGACATCATCAGGATCCACTCTGCTACGTTATGGAGAGATTCCTCTTCCTCAAGGATCTATGGGGCAGTGGCGTCGATGTATTCACCTGTAACGCCAAGTGTAGCACCATTAGACTAAGTTAAGCAAGACAAACATATACAGTCCATATAACATATATCAAATGAATAATCAGACAGGTATAAATCATAAGAGATCAAGGAATGATCACTAGGCATATCAGTGCATGAATTAGCATGAGACATACGAGTCATAGATAACAGATAACATATTAACAATACTAGTTGGCACATCCACATAAGCTATGTTCTCTCAAGTTAATCATATAACATAAAGATAAAATGAGAGCAGAACAGGACAGGACAGGGCGGTACTACTAGGAGACAGAGGTACTCAGAATTCTCCATCGTAGATCTAGGGTGCCGGTAAACCCTCAGAATAAATTCCCATCTGCAGAGGGCCAGAATATACTAAACCCACACTTAGCCGGGTCCGACTTAGATAGGGTCGAAGCTCAGTGGTGCCGACTCATAGAGTGTAATATACAAACAACAGATCAGGTGCAGAACAGTGTTAATCAAATACAGGACATATACAGGACAAGACATATAAATGACAAAGAATCAGAACTCACTGAGATGTACTGAACAAGGCCATAAATAAAGGTAATATAACAGATGTGTAACAGAAAATACATAACCGAACAGAAGCATGATCAAGTCATACTAGAATACTGGAAACGGAATGCAATGCATGTACAGAGATATCATATTTAGAATCAAGACAGAATTCAAGCCAGGCCAACGGTCTTGGGAACACATGTGGTCTTCACCATCTAACTCGGGTAGTATTAAGAGTTCGACATTATCGGGCTACAAGGACCCCTTGGCGTTACATAATTTGGATGTCGAATTCCTTAATAGAACACATTTGGTTCGGTTACAGTTCGAAGAACACAAGGTCCCCTGTGGGTACGGTTGCTCAATCCATATCCACAATTAACAAACCCAATGGTCATGATAAAAGTTCAGGGTGCATATCCTACAGGTCCATCTATCAGTCCAATCAACTAGAACAAGCTACGATTCGATAACCGGCTCATGGGAACATCCATTTATCACAATTATGTAAAATCCAACATATATTCTTTTCAGAGAGTCAAATAAAATAAAATCACTTTTTATTGGGTTCTACACATCATGAGCTTTCCAACAGTATGTAGATCTCCAGAAACGGACATACGATTAAAAAGTTATGGTCATTGGAAATCTGCATACTGCAGGCATCAAGTTCGCTCGAGCGTTCAGATGTTCGCTCGAGCGGACCCCAGACAGAGAGCTGTTCGCTCGACCGGACCAAAAGTTCGCTCGAGCGAACTCTCCCAGAGAGCCCTTCGCTCGAGCGTTCACTCACGCTCGCTCGAGCGAACTGTCAAATCTGTGTGTCCGAAAATCTGAAACTTCTTTGTTTCCTTACAAGCCATTCAAGGCATTCATTACAGGTTTAAACCACTACCAATGGGTATCTTTGAGCTTCCAAAATGCTCATAAAAAACCATCAATAAACCCATATACATTAACAAGAGAAATCATCCACAAAAATCCATTTTTGAGCAAGAGATGGGTGTCTACACATGATTTCATACATTCATGAATCAAACAAGGAAGCATGCATATAAACATGTAAGTTTAACTTGCATTAGGTGCTTGGAAGCTATCTCACACCTAATCCTTCTCAAACTCGAAAATCCCCAAATATGAAAGCTCAATGCCCTAAAAATGGTGAAAACGAAAATGAATGAAATGAATGGGGAAGAAGATGATGCATACACGATTTGTAACTTTCCAAGGATGAAAGAAATCAAATGAAAATGATGAATGAAGAAAGAGCTTACCAAAGAAGATGATAGAGAATGGATGAATGCTTGAGCTTAGGGAATGATCTCTTCTCCAATGAAATGAAGAAGATGGAATGGTAGCAAGAGATGATTAAGATGGGGAGTAATGAAGGAAGAAGAGAAATGGAAGAGTAGTAGAGAGGAATAGCTCCCAGCTGGAATGAAGAAGGAAAAAGAAGAGAAGAAGGAAAAATGGCTGGGCTGGGTTCTTTTAAGCCAAACTTTTCCCTGCATTGCATGCAAGTCCACAAAAAGGACAGAATTTGCAAGAAAGGGCTTGGAGCTAATGAATGGGCTGGGAATGGGCCTAAATGGATCCGAATTAAATGGGTCAAAGCATGAAAGTTAAGGCCCATGAAACGCTCTATGCAATGCATTAAAAATTCAAAAATTTCTAAGTACACACAAAAACCCAAAACACTCCAAAAGTCATAATCTACCTAGTAAATGGTCAAACCCCACTAATTTTACCTAATCAAGTCCAATCACAATCAAAACATCCATTAAGCAATTAATCTAAACTAATTAACTCTAAAACGAGATTAAGGCGGGTCGGGGTGTTACATCTTCAAAGGAAAACTCCAACAGAATCTTAGGCTAAAAAAAAGAGGTTGGTCTCTGGCTTCTAGATGCCATAATTGTCTCTGTAGTGAGGGATCTGATTTGTGTCTCTTCTTCTACTGCAATCTAGCCTACTCTTGGAGGGCTATCTTTAAGGATGGAGATGTCACCGGAAGAAAATGTGTTACTGCTATTTTCTTCCACGGCATCTATGTCTTATGGCTTCTCATTAAAAATGACTCCAAGCATAGTGACCAAATGCCCTCTCTGGAGAAAGCCGAGTTGATCTTTGCGGATCGGATCCAAGGTATGGTTTGGTCGCTACAATCCTCTAGGTCCCCCCATTCCTAACTTTTTTGGGAGTAACTACATAGTTTAAACTCTCTCTGTATTGTTTGCTGGTGCTTCCCTCCTATTATTTGTAGCCATCTTGGCTTGGGGGGCAGATTGCCCATGTTCTCTTCTATTTTTTAATTAATACAAGTTTACCTTTAAGGAAAAAAATCTATATGTGAGAATCTCAAAATTCTACAAACAACAATTCTCTAAATTCCCCCTGTTGTACTGTTAAGTCTTTTCAACTATTTAAAAAAAACATTCAAAAAATAATAATTCTTTTAAGTTTCAATAAAAAAACAAGTCCACTTCGGGAGTGGTAAGAGCTCGATAGATCATCAAACTCTCATCTTCTTCTGAACCAATTTCCTCATCATCTCTTTGTCATCAACATAAACGAGTCCACCTGAGTCACCCAGGAGCTCTTCCTCATTTTCTTCATCAATAAGTATCGCATGAGAATCTACTTGTCTCTTTGGACAATCTCTAGCACGATGGCGAAATTGCCAACATTTTAAACAAGAAAAGGGATGATTAGAACATCCGCCTTGGCCTTCAACTCGCATGAACTCATTCCTACTAATAGGGGCTGATTGTGGAGAGTTCTTCTTCTTGTTTCTTGGTTTTGAACTCATGTCTCTGATACTGTTAGGATTCTAGTTGTTGGCTAATTCATTGATTATGGACAAAACTGGGTTCTTTCACAATTGTATTTTAATTTAGAATGGACTGCTCGGATTAAGGAATCAGAGAAGAACACAATTACAGGAAAAGAAGAATTCAGAGCCTCCTCGTGAGTAATCTTTCCTGACAGAGGTCGCTCGAGTGAACCTCATGTTCGCTCGAGCGAACTCAGGACAGAAGCCTGTTCGCTCGAGCCTCACCTTGCCTTCGCTCGACCCATGTTATACAAAGAAGAGGTCGCTCGAGCAAACCTGGGCGAGTTTGAAGTTCCCATCCGAAAACTACTTCCTATTTTCTCTCAAGAGCCCTATTCTATTCCAATCTCACTAGAACTCTTGAGGCTCGTTTTTAGGCTTATTTATAGCATTTATCTCTCTATTCCAAGGCACTTCTCATCAATACAACTCATCTGAGAAGATTCTGAGAGATCCATCATTCATCCAAAGCTTCTAGTTGCTGTGCTGAAGATCAAGCTTTGGTTCTGATTCCATTCTACTCTCCTGAAGTAGAGAATCCTTGAAGACGACTTCGAGGAGTTTGTTCAAGCAAGGTTGAAGGTGAACGACGAGCTGTCGATAAGATTCGAGCAGTCTTTAGGTTGAGTTACCAACTGGGAAAGGTTGTAAGTGTCTCTTGTAACTTTCGTTTTACAATAGTGCTTGGTTGTCTGTTGGCCTAGACAGTAAGGCCCGTGGTTTTTTCCCGAGTAGGGTTTTCCATGTATAAAAGCCTGTGTCCTTCTTGTTGTATAGATTGATTGCTTTTAATTGGATTTAGGATTAATTATTAGTTTAATCACTTGTGGATTGATAACAAATAGAGATCTGGTGATTCCTCAGCCTGTATTAAGGCAGGTTTTTCAAATACTAGTTTCAAGTATATACTTAGGAAGAGGGATAGAAGCTACGGACTTTTTATATACTTTTTTGTGCCACCACGATCGAGCACAACCTTCACTTTCAAGGCTAGTTGGTAAGCATTCCTCCATAAGCGATATAACTCCTATTCGTCACGTATAAGCAATCGTAAGGCACTGATATATCTTGCAATCTGTTTCTTGAATATCATTCTGCAACATTAATTTGTAGAGATTTTTGGTGTATTCACTCACTCTTTGACTGCAATGGTTGTTTTATTGAGAAAAAGTGGTTTAAGGAAAATCAACTAGGAGGATCTTCTCTTTTAAGTTTGGACTTCATCTTTTCCCAAGTTGAAATTTTAGGTTTTCCTTTTCGTATGCGCGTTTTCGGGACATTTTCCCACCATGTTAAATGATGTAGAACAAGTCACAAAATAAAAACTAGAATAAGAAGATTGCAAGAAATGGACCAAACACATGACACCTTGCACTGTCCAACAACTTTCGATTAGATCCGAGTTTACTGGACCATTGGATCGACCGTATGCCAATCCAAATGGACTATTGACCATTAAACTTTTGGAGTCAAAAGGAGATGATATAAATCACGATCCCTCATCCTCATCCCCATGTGGGCCCCACCACACACTTGAGCTTAGGAGAGCTGTCACCATATATATATATATATATATATATATGGGAGATGTTGATATTAGAGATATATCTCACCTTATATGAGAGATAGAGGTGGGGGCCCTCACATTTAAGTTGTTGGCATTAGATATGGATGTGGAGACCCCACCCAATCTCTCATTTACAGTGAAAGATATCTCGAACAAGCAGACACCAAAGGAATTCAAGTGGAAATTGCAGGGCGTATCAACAGAAAAGAAATTGCACATGTCGAATGGATCAGAGAAGGTGGGGTTCTCCTCCAAACCATTCGTGCTAAAATTGATCATTATTCCTATACAGTTCGAACTGCCTATGGGGCATCTAAACTTTGTGGCCCACAACTTCAAAGATAAATAAATAAATAAATAAAAATTGAATAGGGCGTCAAAGTACCATAGCTCCACCCAGCCATCCGCTTTAAACACAAATCCCTTTTTTCATATAGGCTCATTTAATTTTTTTTTTAATGTCTCTTACTCCAATTGAACCAGATCACATGCAACGTGCAATTACCTAATAGTCTTTTTCAGAAAATATTCTATTTAAATCTGATTCAAGACAAACAAACCCGAAAAAAATAGAGATGCCCTACTTAAAACATAAAATAAGAGCTTATTTTTAGAGTTTCCATGCGCATCCTAAATAGAGTACTTTCCGGGTGCTCAGGATCTCCTAATCGGATTATTAATACAATGCATTAATTATCATATCAATCATTCGTTCAATCTTAAAGTGGGACCAAATATTATCGAACAAATATCAGAAGATGTACCACTAAGAAGACTGCGATTCATTTTTAACCGCCGGATCACTAATAGGTGGGCCCCACAGAGAAGTTTCATATATCGCACTAGTGGGAAAGTATGTAGGAGACCCATTGAGTGGGTCCGTAATCCGGACTCGGTCTCTACAGCCGGGAGCCGGAGTGTATCCGGATGTTTTCGCGCAGAGAGAACTAAATACGGAAAAAAGGCAGAGATGCTTCTCTATACGAAATGGACTATTCAATCCATTCCTCTTTTTTTGGTTTCTGATCTGCTCAGAAGCTGGTTTCCTGCTTTTCCTCTTCTTTCTTCTGATATAAATTTGATCGATTCGTCTACATTTCTCCTCTCCCAAATCTCTTGATCTCAATACAGAGGTACGTTGCTCAAACACCCAAAGAAACAAAAAACATCAAACGCGTTTCTATACATAGTTCATGGGTACTGAAAGTTCATGGGTACTGATAAAAAACAAAGAAAAAGTTTCATGGGTTATAGGTAGATTATTGCTGTTAGATTCTGTTTTTCATTGCAAGAAGTGAAGTGAATTGAATGAAACAAGCAGTTTGGAAAGTCTTTACAGTCCATCCAATGCATTGAGGATTTGACACTAATCATTTAGCAGTGGTTCTGGGTTCTCTCAGTTATTCATTTAAATGCGATTTTGTGATGTAGATTACATTTTGATGCTCTCAATTCATGTGTTCTGTGGATGGATTCTGAATTGATTTTGTGTTTTTTCATTTTGGGTGTTATTTTTCCAGTCTGTGTGAAATTTTTTTTTTTTTTACTTGACTGATGATAAAATGGTTATGAATAAACCACAGGTGTTTAATGGGTACAGTGGGTGAAGAAGATTGGGATGACGGATACTCAGTAATTGGAGATAAACCCGAAGTTGGTTTCCTCGATTATGGGGACGACAATTCGGTACATGAGTTTGATCCTGTCAATGAAGGGGAAGTCATTATCTCAAACCCCTTTCCATTCATTGCAGGAAAGCCTCGGTCGATTCCCATTGGAGAAACCACTGTTGAATCGGTTACCATCCTAAACAGTACAGATGAACCCATAGATCTATGGAGTGTTAAAATTTTCCATTCGAATCCGGAGGGCACATATACTGTTTCACTCTTAGAACCTCCCTCGGGGGAGGCTGATGTTGAAACAGTCCGTGAGTTCTTCGAGTCGACGTCTTTGGATGATAGGGTGCTTCAACCGGGTGAGACCCTTACCATTTGGCTATCTTGCAAGCCAAAAGAGGTTGGTTTACACACTGCAATTCTGCATTTCAATGCGGGAGATGATCAAATTGAGCGGGTTGTCTTCCTATTGGGGGAGGATAAGGTTGCCCAGTTGTTGGCTTCAAACAGGCCATATTCAAGGGCTCCAAGGAGGAAACAGTTTAGCATCAACATCAACAGTGAGTATGTGGCGGCTTCGCGCCCTGCCGGGACACTGAAACAAAATTTCAGGTATAGATTGGACCAATATCGGATACCCCCTGATGTCAGGGAATTGATTGAGAATAAGCAGGTCCCAGAGGTTCTCATGGAAGGATTGAAAATAGATAATTATTCACAATTCTTCAGTAACCTACTCATCATGGAAGAAATCCATTTGGAGGTAATTCTATTGGTCAATAATTTTGCCTATTTCCTAGAATTTTTGCTTTTTTTTTTTTTAAATTTGTTTTTATGTTTTTTCTTCCCTCTACTGATAATGACTTCATGCTACAGGAAGAGATGAGAATGCATGACATGGAGAGTGTCACCATGAGGAGGGTTGGCAGTCACCTCTTGGCCCTTGAGGTCCCTGGATTAGCTGAGAAGAGGCCTTCACTTGTCTGTCGGGATCGTATTTTTGTAAAACCCATTGATGATGCTTTCGATAATAAGCCATATGAGGTTTGTTTTTCATTTTTCTTCTTCGTCTCTGAATGGAAAGAGAGTGGTTTTTTTTTCCGGGGTGCATTCTTGGAACTTTCTGGAGCAATGTCGAATGTTGCATGATTTATGTCTTCTACGGTTCTACCAACTATTCTAATATTCATTATGCTGCCCCGAGGTCTCTTCGTAGACATCCAATTATTCTGCCCTGAGAATATGTTGGCATTGTAATAGACGAAAACATTCCAATTATTTATCTCTGACTTGATGGTTCTGTTATGAAATTAATGAAGAAACTGTAATTTTGGCTTGTTTCTTTTTAATGCAAAGAAATATTAGTCTTGTTCATTCTATTAACTGAATTGTACAGGTATTGAAATGTTAAAGCACTGTGAGCTGAATGTATTTATTTTGCACAGTTCAAGCCATATCATGTTTTTTTTTTTTTTTCTACTCTGAAGAACTCTTTTTATTATTGCGCATTCCTTAGATTGGATATGCATAAGAGACTAAATAGTGTAATGTTTTCCCCTTCTGCTGATTTAACGCTTGTATACTTAGCCCACGGAAATGGTCGATATTCATACCTGCAATAATTCTGCCTCTTTTTGAATGGCAATTGATAATATTTGGTTTGTTTAGACTTCAGACATATCCTTGGTTACATGATTGCCATGAAAAGATTCCTCACTATTTCTTTTGTCTTTTTGATCAAGTATTTCTGTGGAAAATGTTGTCAACCATTTCTATGAGACTTAATATTGTCATTTATTTATTTATTTTTGGATGAGTATTTCAATGAAAAAAACTAACCTTTTCTGTAAGTCTTACATTTTGAGATGGCTTGTACAGGGATACATTCATCGAGTAGAGGCTGAAGAAGTGTTTCTACAGTTGGCAAAGGAATTCCACCACCTTCATCGTGAAGGAAATCTTTACAATGTTACCTTCACTTACAATCGCGTAAACATGAGAAGGCTATATCAAGCTGTCAACACAGCAGAAGATGGTCTAGGTATGGCATTTCTCTTTCCATCTCAATCTACCTCCAAGAGAAGGTCAATAAAAACATCTCCCTTTGTACCATGGAGCCAGCATCTCAATGAGGAGCAGACCTGCGCTGTTGAAATGATCCTCGGCTGCAAAGGAGCTCCACCATACGTAATCCATGGGCCTCCAGGTACTGGAAAAACAATGACACTGGTGGAGGCAGTTTTACAACTGTACACAACTCGAAAGGATGCACGAATTCTTGTCTGTGCAGCATCAAACAGTGCTGCAGACCATGTACTGCAGAAGTTGATCAACAAAGAGACCCCTGTGGTTCAGGAACATGAAATATTTAGGCTAAATGCAACCAGTCGTTCATATGAGGATGTCCCATCTGATTTGATTCATTTTTGCTTCTTCGAGGACTTGGTTTTCAAATGTCCGCCACTTCAGGCCTTGTGGCGTTATAGGATCATCATATGCACCTATATGAGTGCATCACTCCCATATGCAGAAGGAATTCGAAGGGGTCACTTCTCCCACATTTTCTTAGATGAAGCAGGCCAAGCATCTGAGCCAGAGACAATGGTACCTTTATCAAACCTATGTACGAAGCAGACTGTGGTGGTGTTGGCAGGAGACCCTATGCAGTTGGGTCCTGTGATCTACTCAAAAGATGCAGAGAATTATGGTTTTGGGAAATCATACTTGGAAAGGCTTTTTGAGTGTGAGCTTTATTGCAATGAGAACAAAAACTTCGTGACAAAGCTGGTTAGGAACTATCGCTGTCATCCAGCGATACTGGAGCTCCCTTCTAAACTCTTTTACCAGGGTGAACTGGTTGCCTGTAAGGAAGAGAGAGATTTGTCCTTGTCTGAGTGGGCAGACCTTCCAGATGAACAATTTCCCGTCCTTTTTGTTGGAATTCAAGGATGTGATGAGAGGGAGGGTAGTAATCCCTCATGGTTTAACCGGTTCGAGGCAAGCAAAGTAGTTGACATCATAAATAGGCTGTCCAAAAGTACTAAAGTGAGCGAGGGTGATATTGGAGTTATAACTCCTTATCGTCAGCAAGTACTCAAATTGAAGAAAGCCCTCGAATCACTAGGAATCGATGATGTGAAGGTTGGGAGTGTTGAACAATTCCAAGGGCAAGAGCGGCAAGTTATCATTATATCTACAGTCAGGTCAACTATCAAGCATAATGAGTTTGACAGAATTTTTAACCTCGGATTTCTTAGCAATCCGAGGAGGTTCAATGTTGCAATCACTCGTGCTAGATCGTTACTTGTTATAGTTGGGAACCCGCATATTATCTGCAAGGTACACTCTAAGCATCCTCTACAAAAATGAATTAAAATTTGTTTTAATTTGTTTAGTTTTTTTTTTTTTTTTCCTTTTTTGAAACCTTTTGTTTTCATAGGTGCTGTGATGCCAAGATGGAAATTTGGTATGAGCACAGTTGAATGGATACTTGAATGGGGATGTATGTGATACTGCAATTCTAAGTCCTCATTTGGATGCATGGAAACCTTTCAATTTTTTAAAGTGAAGATTTCTAGGTATTCTTATGTTTTGTTGTTTTATGGAATTCTAGGATGGATTCGGTGGAACAATATGTCTAGTTTTTGGAGGATATTTTTTTTTTACGATGAGGAACCCGCCGACCCCCCTTATGATTGATCATTGGTAAAAAAAACCCGGATACACAACACCACCCACTAGCAATGTGTATCGAGTAAGGCTCCAAACATTTCGAAGCTAGAACCTCCAGCACAATACTGGACTTCTTAACCACTCGAACAATTTTGGAGGATTTCTTCTCTCCTTATAAAAATCCTCCTATCCTTAAACGCCAGGATTCCCTCCATACAAACAGGCCATGAAGTTTGGGATGTGGAAATGGATACGACTACGAGTATAAAATTTCTAATTTCTGACTATCGTCCACATTTTATTGCTTCCTGTTTCTTTGAGTATTTGCTTCTTTTTTGTGTGGTTTTGTTAAATCTAACATCTACTAAACAGACTAATAGAGTAAAAACATCTTAGTCCTTTTCTTAATGCGCTGTCTCTGTTGCAAAGAAGCTATCCGTGGAGAACAAGCACAACCTACATAGGTACAAATCTTGGTCCTCGGTAATGGAAGATACGTCTTGCCATTGTGCGAACTATTAGAAGATAATGCAGTTTGTTCTTGCTATAGCGGCGCTCCACAATATGAGCAGAATATTAAGACAATAGGAGTTAAGGACCTCAAATTGAAAGAACTCATGCAAATATATATATATATATACATATATATATATATATTGAATGGCAGACCCAGTGGCGGACCTAGTAGTAATGGGCTGGGGGCTGAAGCCCCCTCCAAATTGGGTAAAAGCCCATAAGGGGCCCTAAGGGCCCTTAAGCCCAGCCCCCACTAAAATTTAGCCCAAGTCCCCATACCCACGTTCCCTTTCTACAATTCTACTTTAACCTAAACATTAAACCTAAACCCATTTCTCATCTCTTTCCCTCCCCCTCTCAAAAGTCCTCATCTCAGGCTAGTAGCTACCGGCCGGCAGCCACTGATGACGAACAACGCCTCCCTCACTCCGGCAGGACAACTGGGCAGGTAGCCAGGTACTGATCTCTCTCTCTCTCTCTCTCTCTCTCTCTCTCTAACTCTCTGATCTCTCTCTCTCTCTCAAAAAAAAAAAAGACATTGAAAAATGATGTGAACAAAAACAATGTCTGTCTCTCTCTCTCTCTCATTAGGTAAAAAAAGACAATGAACCAGAACAACCCACAACGCTGTTTGTTCTCTTGGAAAACAAATGAATAATGTATGTTTTTCCTTGATTTTCTATGCTTGTGGTGGTCCCAGGTCACTGGTGTGCACATGGTACAAGGACAAAAAGGGTGTCACTGTTTCCAACTTTTAGTTTATACTTTCTTATCCAACTTCTAATTTTACACTTTTATTCTTGAAGTGGAAGTGGAACAGAGTTGCTATGTGCTGTGTTGCACACTTGCACTTGGTACTTCCGTACTTGCACAGTTGCCACTTGCTGTGTTGCACACTTGCACTTGGTACTTCCGTACTTGCACAGTTGCCACTTGCTGTGTTGCACACTTGCACTTGCAATTTATTATGATGTTATATTTTGATGAAGATGATGATGTGGAATGGGCCCAATGGGCAATGGCAATGGGCATGGCTTGATTTTTTTTTCTTTTTCTTATTTGAGTAACTGAGTTTGTTCCTAATTCCTATCAAGAAAAAAGTGGTTGTTGAATTTTTCTTTCAAATAATGATTTATTTATTTTAATCATGATTTGTTTGAGGTTGTTTTGAGTGAGAATATTGGTTTTGATTTATTGAAAGTATGACATTTCCAAATCTAATGAAAAGCAATTAGATTAAAACTCTTGAAAGTTATATAAAATAGTTTGTTTCGGTCCACTTGGTGAGATTGACAAATTTCATCATCTAGAAATAGGACAGAATTGACTTGTTTGCATATTGCTTTAAAGTTTAACCAAAGTGTTGATTGGTTATGCTCTTTATCAATCTGAACCAGATATGGAAAATTATTTCAAAAGAAAATCAGCTGATGATCTAGCGCCTCCAACTCTAGAGAGTGGTAAAAATGATCAAGCACCATCAACCTTCAAGAAAAGTCGTGTAGCAGTTGATTTTGAAAATCTTCCCGCAGACCCTGGATTACGTTGTCCAATCTCAAGTTATCATCCTATGGACAGGGATGAAATAAGAAGAATGTATCTGCAAAAGGGCCCTTGTCAGCCTCATGACCATAAATTCCCTTATACGCAGTTTGGACAACAGATGAGGCGGTTTAATGCTACTTGGTTTAAGGATTATGGAAGTTGGATGGAGTACAACATAGAAAAAGATGCTGTGTTTTGCCTATGTTGTTACCTTTTTGGAGATCAAGCACGAAGCGATGCTTTTGTAACTGAAGGATACAAGAATTGGAAGAAAAAGAAAGATTTGCAGATCGTGTGGGAGGGCCTAATAGTGCTCACAATCAAGCATACGAGAAGTGTCAGGATTTGTTAAATCAGAAGCAACACATTGAGACAGTTATTGAAAAGCAATCGGATCAAGCTCGAAGAGAGTATCGAATCCGCTTGAAGGCAACGCTTAGTTGCATTCGCTTTCTTTTACGCCAAGGGTTACCTTTTCGTGGTCATGATGAATCTGAGGATTCAAATAACATGGGTAACTTTCTTGAGTGTTTGAAATTTCTTGCTGATCATAATAAGACTATTAAAGGAGTTGTATTGGAAAATGCCCCAGAAAACTTGAAATTGACCTCGCCTAAAATTCAGAAGGACATTGTGAACGCAGCTTCCATAGAAACTGCTCAGGCTATCATTTACGAGCTTGGAGATGCACCATTTGCACTTTTGGTGGATGAATCACGTGATATCTCTATGAAAGAGCAAATGGCTGTTGTTTTACGCTATGTGGATAAGCGCGGATGCGTGATTGAGCGTTTTTTAGCCATAGAACATGTCACAAATACTACTGCTCGATCACTTAAGGTGGCCATTGAAGCAATATTTTCCAAGCATGGACTGAGCATAACAAGTTTGCGAGGGCAAGGTTATGATGGGGCTAGTAATATGCAGGGAAAGCTTAACGGCCTCAAAACGCTCATTCAAAATGAGAATCCCACCGCATTTTATGTCCATTGCTTCGCACATCAACTTCAATTGACACTCGTTGCTGTTGCTAAGATACATGAACCAATCTGCATATTCTTTGAGTTGGTTTCTAATTTGTTGAATTGCATTGGATCCTCTTGCAAACGCCATGACATGCTCCAAAACATACAGGCTGCAAAAGTCGTTGATGCACTCAATAGTGGTGAACTTGAAAGTGGACAAGGCTTGAATCAAGAGACTAGACTCAAACGGCCAGGAGATACACATTGGGGTTCGCATTATGGCTCATTGGTTAACTTAATTCATATGTTTTCCTCTGTGGTTGACGTGCTTGGAATTCTTTTAAAAGATCATTCAAGTGAACAAAGGGGTTGTGCGGGTTACTTGCTAACTCAATTGGAGTCTTTTGATTTTGCATTTAAAATGCATATGATGAAAAATATATTGGCGATTATGAGTGAATTATCAAAGGCATTACAGCGAAAAGATCAAGATATTGTCAATGCCATGGAATTGGTAAGAATAGCGAAGCAGCAATTTCAAATGATGAGAGATGATGGGTGGGATTCTCTCCTCTCTCAAGTTCATTCATTTTGTAACAAACATGAAATTAACATTCTCAATATGGATGATTTGTTTGTTGAGCGACAGAGATCGCGGCGTAAAGGTGAATTAACAAATCTACATTATTACCGTTTTGACATATCCTACACTGCTATTGACCTGCAACTTCGAGAGCTTAAGTCCGCTTTGATGAGGTGAACACTGAGTTGCTTCTTTGTGTGGCATGCTTGGATCCAAATAATTCATTCTCTGCTTTCAAGAAGGAAAAACTGATCCGCCTTTCTCAATTCTATCCAGATAACTTTTCAGACTCAGATCGGATGATACTTGATAATCAACTGGATACTTACATTATTGATATGCGCACAAATAGAAAGTTCTTGGAAGTGAAAGGAATGAACGGGCTTGCGCAGAAGATGATTGAAACAAAAAAGGACATTGTATATCCTTTGGTTTATTTACTTTTGAAATTGGCGTTAACCCTACCAATTGCCACCGCTACTGTTGAAAGGGTATTTTCTGCTATGAAAATTGTGAAGAATCGGCTGCGCAATCGAATGGAGGATGAGTGGATGAATGATTTTTTGCTTGTCTATATTGAAAAAGATATATTTAATAGCATTGACAATGAGACAATCATGCAAAGGTTTCAAAACATGAAGAACCGTCGAGGGCAATTGTAAAAGCTTTGTTTGAGTTTTTTTTTTTTTTTTTTGCTAAAGAAAATCTTTTGTAATTAGGTGATCATGATCTTTGATCATAAAATGTTATTTGATCATGTAATTTCAATATTTTGTCAATGCAAGACATTTCTTTTTTGCAAAAGTTAATGTTAAGAAATACCAATAAAATAGCAATTGATTTTTTCATGTGACTATCTTAAGCCCCCACCAAGTCAAAATCCTGGGTCCGCCACTGGGCAGAACCCATGCAAATATTTTGTCTTAATTTTCTAGATAGCTTGTTTCTATATTTTTATGGTCTTTTACATTAATATCAATATGTTGGCGTTTGGGGTCTTCTAAATGGACAGACATGTTTTTCCGCTTGCATTTGGACCGTAAGATTTCTGGATTTGCATCATGAGAAAGGTAACTTTGGACTGTGTAAAAGTAAGCATCTGTTCCATTAAGAGTTTGCGTAGTAGCCTTGTGAGCTTTAACCAAGTTGCATTGTAAGAGGCCTTCCACAGTTTTTCTGCCTACTTGATAGTGGCGGTGTTGAGTTTCTGCCACTTGTGATTTACCCACTAAAATATTAAATCTTGTGATGGTTTCATCCTCGAGAGTTTAGCTGTATTGGCTCATCCAGGCTTAATATTCATTTACCTGATGGGAAGTTCATATGTTTTACATGAGCATGTTCTAACCGATGTCTCTCTGATAAATGATTGGTTTGTCATCTGACTTTTCTAGAGTAATTATGCATGGAACATGCCCTTATCTTTCTATATGATGATGCTGCTCTGCTGGGTATCTTGAGGTTGCCGACTCAGAGCCCTCATGTGCAGATGACACCAACTGGCTGAGACATGTATTTCTCCAATTTTGGTTGACTCAACCAGAAGTTAATTTTCATATTGTCGGTCCATGTTTTTGCAATCTGATGTCTTTATGAAGGATTTTAGATTGTCCTCATGGCCTCTAGAGAGTTCTGTTAGCTGGTGATGTAAGAAAGTAAATGGACAAATGATATGAGTTGACTATTAGGTGCCAAGTGATGCAATACATTAAAATTTACTAGATGCACGTGGAAGGGACTGATTTTAGCATTGCGCTAATCGTGAAAATGGAAGCAAATCTAACATGCCATCTCCCCCTGAAATTTCAACACTGACAGAACTCTATACCAGATCTATGTTCATCTTGGCTCTGTAGAAGTGGTTTGGTTAGAGTTACTGTTGGCCTTTTGGGGTAATCAAAACTAAGACACTCTAAAAGTTCTCTTAACTTGGAGAAGGGAAGAAGAGAAATATCGTTAAGGCCTTTATTGTTGGAAGCTGGAAGTTTTCAGAAATAACAGAACAGTCCAACTGTCAGGGAAAAAAATGATAGAAAAACAGTATTTTTTTTTTTTCATAATTTTCAAGTTTTTTATTAATAGTTTAATATAAATATACTTGGATGGTCGCCCAACCCTACGTTGGATCACCATCACTTCTTTTCTCCCCAATTCTTCTCCTATTCTCTTCTAATCCCTTTCTTTTCAGATCTTCTGATATTCAAAATGAAATGAATGATACCCTAGACATCCAACTTTTATTACATATCCATCCATCCATCATCATCATCTTTATCCTATCAATCTAGGTTGGTGGAAAGAGTTCTACAAGGAAACTTTAAACAGTTTAAGACAGGAGGACTTTAAACAGTATGAGACAGGAGAATCATCAATGTTGATCATGATGAGAAAGTGAAATAACATCAGGGCATTTATTACATATTCATCTATCGAGCCTTATCCCATCAATCATATTGTGCATCTGTTGTGAAGCAACTCCCACTGGTTCTAGTAATTTCTAATTTTGTCTTTCCTAGTTACTGCACTGATCCTTCTCGGCATGTACACTTCCGTCATGTGAACTTAGCTTCATGTTTTTTTTTTTTTTTTTTTATTTCCTCTATTACATATTCTGTTGTATGAAGTCGATTTTGATTGCCTTTCCAGCACACAACTGACTATTAAGCATGGTATGAACAGATTGGATCAAACAAAGTGTGCATTAACCAAAAAGGTATACAAAACCAAGAAAGTTCATGTGGGCCAGCTGAAGTAATCTGCATGGAAACACCCATGTGATCAACAACATAAGATGATTTCTCATTGGTGATTATTGAGAGTATATATTTTTATTTTTGATGTGCTGTCATAGTGGCAGCAGGGACTACCTATAAGGAGTACAAACTGACCAATTCAGTCACGTTCTCATGCTCCAGTTGAACACTTTCCATTTTTGGGTTTGATCAAAGGAGAAGATTATTCTTTTTACCAAAATATGCAGATGAAATCACGATCTTATAATAAGAACAGGAGACCTTTCTTGATCAATCCCTTTTCCCTCATTCTTTGAGAAACAAAAAGATCCTTTTTGAGTTTGGATTTGTTCATCTGGAACCTTTATTTATTTATTTGATTTTATTACAAAATTCGGTTTGGTTCGTCCGAAATTTCTAAATAATTTCGGTTTGATCCCTCTACTGAAACGAACACCAGCCCTGTAAAAATTCTTTCCAGTATTTGGAACAATTCGGCCAAATTTACGAGATTCAGACCGAAATGAAGGATTTTAGCCGAATTGGGTGAACTTATGAAATTGGGTCGAATTATATAGAATGCCTTAAAAATAGGAAAAATAAAACCTCAGGGCGCTAAATGTATTTTTTTAAACTTAAAAGTAAAAGTAAAGAAACCCTAACCCAAAGCTCCTTTCGTAAGTTTCGTTCGATGGAGTAACAATGAAGAAGAAGCAGAGGCAGCAGCCGAGCCTCCTGATGCTGCTGATCAGCTCGTCTAACCAGAAGAAAACACACACTCACAGAGCACTGCAGCAGCAGCTGTGCTACTTGAGTTTGACCCAGCTGCTGCTCCTGCTTCTCAGCTTGAGTGCTCGACCCAGCTGTTGCTGCTTTGCTTGACCAAGCTGCTGTTCAATCCAGCTGCTTCTCCCCTTTCTTCTCTTCCTCTTCCAAGCTCGATGGCTGCCTTGTTTTTTTTCTCTTTCTTTTCCTCTTCCTCTTCAACAGCTGCTTTTTTTCCTTATTTTATAATCTTTTTCTTCTCTCTTTTTCGTTTTGGGCTAGTTGCCTTGTTCCTTCCTTTTTTTGCTGACCATTCCTTCCTTTTTTTGCTGACCAGCTGGGCTAGGCTACCTTTTTTCTCCCTTTTTTCCTCTACTACTGGCTAGGCTGCTGCCTTTTTTTTTTTACTGCTGCTGTTTTCTATTCAACTGCTGTCTCTTTTACATTTCTGCTATTTTCATTTCTACATACATATACGATTACATATGCAATGTAGCATTTATCTGGTATTGATGTTGAATTTTTTTGGTAGTAGTGTTGAATTAGTAGAATAAACTAAATGTATGAAACCATATTTTTAAATTTTAATATTAATCTTATATTTTTCTAAATGCATATATATTTCTAATTTTATATTTTTCTGAAACATAAATCCGAAACGTTTTTCCGAAATCCCGAATTGTCCGAAATATTTCAGTTTGGAGGCCAAACTGAAACGGCGTCTGAAATGAATTTCTCAGCTATAGTACGAGCTCGGCCCACATAGGTTCAAAGCCTATTGCCCCATTCTCTGTGATGGATGGTATTTCTTATGTTGTGCCAACTGCAGAAAGAGGATATCTACTTAATGTTTGAAGATCCTTGTTGAGGATTCAAAAAGCCTTCCAGCAAGAAAATTCTGGATCAAGAGCAATGGAGAGGGAATGTTGCTCTCCTTTTTAAGTGGTTGCGATTATTTTGACTATATTGCTCTCCTCTTGAAGTGGTTGTGATTATTTTGAGTATATTGCTCTCCATTTAAGGTGTTTTGGGTGGTAGAGCATTAAATCCTCAAAAATTAAGTGACACAATTTTTATTAGGAATGGTGAAATAACTTTATTTGCTTAATTCCACAACCTTAGGCCTTGTTGCCATGGAATAGAATAAAGATAGAGTGAAATAAAATCTAACAGTTACATTTTTTTTTTAACTAAAAAACATGTTTGCGGAGATTGCAAGCGATAGGCGAGGACCAAGCATGGCAATTTAACAGTTAGTGTTTAGGCAAATGTATCGTGATATAATTGGACTGGATGATACTTTCCATTTCTATAAATTTTTGCCCATTTCATTTTACTATTTTCTTTTCCTATCTCTTTTCATTTATTTGCAAAATGGGTAATCACTAGATATCTGGCTTGACTGAGTAGTGCCTGTATTCATGATTAATCATTTTGGTCATGGTGATTTGATTCTTAACCATTTTAGGAGGGAGAAGGAAGCGTTTTGTTCACCATCCTACTGGGGGAGATATCACATGCTAGCACTTGCAGGGATTGGATTTATGGTTGATTGAGAATTTTCATCAAGGGGACGAAATTGGGTCCTCTGCCTATCTTTTACAGTGATTCAGTCTAAGTTTTGTTTTGTATGTAAACAAATCTCCACTGTTGTTTGGAGCCCTATCTATCACTGAGATTTTCAATTTCCAGGCTACCAAACTGGAGGTTTTTTGTTTGATGCATTGTAGGTGTTTTTCTTCTTTATACCACCTTAGCCTAAACAAAGCCTTCTGTTTAGATGATATGCTGATTATATTTTGATTTTTTTTTTTTTTGTTTTCTTTGTATTTCTAATATAAAACGTGATGAGCTCTATGCTGGCCTATATTTTGAGGCTGACTAGTTTGTGCTTTTGTTTGTCAGGATCCCTATTGGGATAAGCTCTTGAGGTACTGTTCAGACAAAAACTCCTATCAGGGTTGTCCTCTTCCTGCTCCACAGAATTGTGAAATCATTGGCGATGAACATGAGAACCCGTTCTCTGATGAAGTGGAAAGTAGTGAGGAGGCTCATAAAGCTGAAGAAATCCCTAAGCCCATTACTGATGAAGCCGAGTGGTCAGATGGTTGGTCGTAGTTTAATCTAAATCTGCATTGCTGCGTGTGTGTTTTACTGGCAAGTTTTTGGTACTAAAGTTCGATTTTGGTGAAAGTTTTCCTTGCCAAGGTTATTGAAACATTATGATGAATGTTCATAACTAAAGAACAGAAATTGGATTTTTTAAGTAGGTCGATTAAATTACTGGATGGCTTTGGCACATAAAATGATCAGTCCAAAGTAGTGGTGTTTTAAGCTGTCGTATAGAATTCCCTGTTTGATAGAGAAAATTTCATATGCGAGAGATGCTGATTGTCCTTTTCAAGCCTCTCAAGATCTTCAAATCCTGAATTCCAAAACCCCCTTTGTATGGGACAAAATGGGGAATTTGGGGGAGACAACATTTGAAAGAATTACGGTCATGAATTCCTCAAATTCTTCCAATCAAACAGGTCTTCTGGCTCTAACAGACCTGGTTGGCTGACATTTTTTTTGTGCCCCATTTTTTCGAAGGAGTTTGTTTCGGCAGAAATTACACTATGATATTTTTGGCCCAATTAGTTATAATTTGTCCTCATGGACCCTTTATTTTAGTGAAACTTCCAAGATTTAGCATACTTTAACTGTTCATCACACTCACAAATTTTATTCCACCCTTTTCCATTCTATTGTGTTTCTGTAACTCTTGTTTGAGCAGATGGACTCCCCAAGCCTCGGCTCTCATTTATTGATGAGGCCAAAAAGTAAGAAATAGGTTATGCAGGCTTGAAATTAAGTGGGAAGTTGGGGACAATACCATCAAATAGGCCTCTTTTCTCAAGTTTATTGCACAACAAACTCATTCAACTTATTCCATTACTTCATTGACGACAAACTCAGGCTCACCCTAGACATGTAAGCTTAAAACTAGGCCCATGGCATCACCTGTGTATGTTTTTTTTTTTTTTTTTTTTTTTGTTCAGCCTCATCCTAAATATGAAGTGAAAAGTGCTCACTAGGGGTATGTCCTAGTGGGGTTTTGAATAGGACTATATAACCAATTATGCCAATTTTAAAAACAATAAAAAGAGATCGACGCAGTGGTTTTTATAGTGGTTCGGTCATTGAACTCCATCCACTCCCAAGAGCACCTACCCACAGTCTTTAGGTGTTTGCTATTTGAAGTCTTTAATAGGCATACATCACAATTCTATACAACCTAGATTTTTTGATGTAGTGGTTTTGATCACACGACTACTCCACCAATCATAGATTTTCTGATATGGTGGTTCGATCACGAAGGTCTATGCTGCTACACTATTTTTATTTTTATTTTTTATAGTGGTTTGATCACAAAGGTCTAATGCACTTATAGATAATAAAATGAAAAGACAAATCAAACGCCAATCATAGTAAATGTCCCTTTAGTTTTGTCCAAGTAATCTCCTTCCTTGGTCAACAGCAAGGAGCGCATTCTGGAATAAAATCAGCTGAAAGGTACAATCATTCAATGGAATAGTATAATATTGCAACAGAAGAGGGTACAATCACTCAATACAAATGATTTAAACAGACTTCAGAACTCACCCACACTACAAAAATGACCAAAAAGAAACCATAAAATCCGGTGATAAGATACAGCTAGAAATGCATTAATGACATGATTCCTAGAACCCCAAGTACAAGAGATGGTGAATACATGTTTGAAAGCTTGGAAGCTGGACTAGGAGGAGTAAGAACTGGCCGGAGACCTGGAACTGCAGTTGCAGTGGCTGGTGGAGATGCAGGTGGCAGCATGAATGTATCTGGCAATGGTGCTGGTGCTGGTGGATCCTGTTCTGGAACCAAAGGACCTGAAAAAAAAAAAGCAACAAAAAAAAAATAAAAATAAAAATTTAGCCCTAAAATCAAGATATGTCAAGTCCTTCACATAGGCCATGAAGGCAAAAGGGTGTGGGCTGGGCCTACTTTACCCAGGTCCAGTCAAGTTTATTTTCAAGGCAGAAGAGAAATAACTGAAATAAATGGACATGGGCTTGGATTCCTGGTGGATCTGAGGAAGATTTTAAAATTCCTAATCCCAAGTCACGCCCAGTATTACTGGGCCTAACATTAAGCTCTACAATTGTTTTCCTTGAAGACTGGCCCATTTATGCCCATTCCATTCCAAGTTTCCAACCCCACTTACTTATGCAGTGGTCCCTAAGATGGTACCTACATAGTGTGCAGATCATGTATTAAATTACCCAACATTCAAAGAGAAGAAAAAAAACCTCTAGCGATGATTCAGTTACCTCTAGGAGGAAGAGGAAGAGATGGCCCAAATGCAAAAGGACCTGGCAATCATGTATACTGTTAGATATAAACACAAAAGTGTATTGTAGCTTCTGAAGTCTAAAAGCCTAAATCAAGTGGTTTAATCTATACGACACAGAGAGAGATTAAAACCAATGAATTGGAAATCTTATAGTACCTGGAGCTGGAAGAGGAGTTGCAGAGGCTGTGTCAAGAGCGAATTCACCATTAGCAACTTAATCTTAAATTTAAGGAAATCTTGATACAAAAAGACAGCAAAATCTCACCTCTGCACTGGAGGGGCACTGAGGCCATGTTACAGGCACGCGGGAGGGAGATCGACATCGTCCGGTTGATTGGAAGTTGGAAGGGGACGTTCCCTGTCAATATGAGACATGCACAGCCTGTGCTGCTTTGTATTACTGAGCCAAGTGCAGAGCAACAATCACGGCTCGGAGAAGATCCATTGCCACTGCTTCCTGTGATGAAATTCAAGCAAGGAGTGAAGCTGCTGATTATTGAGTTTGTGCATGCAGTCGAGATCTGACCGGTTACGGTCATCATTAAGATTGGTAAGCCCACTAGCACTGAGAGGATTATGAACTGAAGACACTTAAAAACTTCCATGACTCCTGATCTCTCTTTGAAGGTGGTTAGATACAGTTAAAACTTTTAGTACAAAAGGAGTCAGGAGATGGTTTTTATAGGGTATAGTAATATGTCTCAGAGAAGTAAATTGTACAACTTTTATTAAGGTGTTAGCGTGGAAATACGTGGGTAGCTAGAGGGAAATTCAGGTAGATTTGAAGTCTGGTTATGGAGATCAACTACTTTTAACCAACACTTTTCTTCAGAAACTTTCATTCCATCTTTTCAAATGAATGTGCATTTATTAGTATTTAGATAGGGTAGGCTTGTGAATTTATTCTAGATCTCCTCGTTGACCACTTGCCTTAAGATTGCTACATATGAATTTGATCTGGTTTCAAGCCCTCTAGAGTCTAGACTCGATGAGTCCACTCAGATGTTGTATGTGGGCCGGGTTGACCTACTGGGGTAATAGGTGTGCCCCTAACGTGACTATTACCCGTTTATAACTGAGGTTGGAAATGTCAACTCATACATATATACCATGAATATTTGGGTTGGGTTGGTAGGTTAGAAGTACTCATGATGGACCCGACAAATTATCGATCAGAGGTTGAAAATGTCAACAACCTTAACTTGAACTTTATTGGTTCCCCATTTTGGGTCAGGTTAGTGGGTTGGGGCAGGAACTGCCGCACCGTCCAAGGTTCCACCAATCTAACTTGGGGAGATTTTCTTGCTAATTTTTTAAGTGGGAATTGCCCATTCAGATTACACATGGAGTGCATGTGTCAACCAAGACCACCATTTGAAAGGTGGGCCCACTTCGAATGGTCCACAAGACAGACTTCAATGATTGGAAGATTGTAACTCTATGATTGATGGCCACAAAATGGATGGTAAAAGAGTACAATCAATGGTCCACAATGACTTTTTCACCCATCCTTCAAGATCATTGATCTGGTGATGAAGTGAAACACACTGTAAGTGCCTAAAAATTACGGACTTGATAATAAGGATTAGGATGAAGTTTAGCTCTCCTTGATGAAGATGGAATGCCTTGAACCTAAAAGGGGAGCAGAAGGACAGCAGTCAAAGACCCTGGTTGTAGTCATCGAAAAGCTCTCCGATGCCTAAGTTAGTTCAAGAACTCAACAGTAGGATGGAGATTTAGAGAGACAAAGTAACGACTAGGAATGTGATATTGTCATACATGGGTTGGAGAATGCTTCCCTTTTTATAGAGGAGGGAAGTTGACTTTGGTTAGTAAGCTCATGATTTGATCATGGTACATGACAGGTACAGTCCCATCAGCCCATGTTTCATTAAATGGCTGCCTCATCCGCCCATCTTTCATTAAATGGCAGTCCTATCAGGCCATACCCTGCTGACTTCTTGGACCTAGTCCCATCGGGCCTCACCTGGAGCCATACCCTGATGTGGACGTAGCCGCTGGAAGTCATTCTGTCAGGAATTATGGGCGGCAAGGCATACCTTAACGAATGCCCATGTCTCGTCGCACGTTCCACGCAGCTGAGTACAGGTATCGGTCCCCGTCTCGGCTAGCATGCTGGCACTATTGCCGAGATGCGTGACCGAGGCCAGGGCACGCTGCCGAGGTCAGGAATGACCGAGGTCGGCAGTGAGCTTGATCTCGGTTGACGCTCTGGCACTGTTGCCGCGGTACGCGTGGCCGAGGCTGAGACATGATTAGCTGGTACTATTACCGCAACTAATGTAATCTCGGCTTCTTAGAAAAGGTCCACACACACAATGGAGATGACATGATCTCAATCGTAGATCTTTGTAAGTTTTTGCCCTCTGAATTGTGGCCCTACTTTTAAGTATTGTTTATATGTGGGACGGTAATATATCAAAGGTTGTGACTGTCCCACCCAAAGGTGCCATATGGCTCAAGTGTATGCCCATGAGGTACTGAGACCATAGTGGCATTTTCTCCTTATTATAAAACGCAAGGAATCTTTGACTAATTTATCCACTCTGTTGGGGCTGGTCACCAAACTTTCCAAGCTTTTCTTTCACCAGTTCTCACTACGTACCCCACTTTAGTCAATAGAGTTGTCAATTTAGACCTGTTTTATGAATTAATGTCTCGGATCAACATTTAGTGGGATCTATATTCATTTGTAAGGAAGGGTGGCATTGGGTTTGGCTTATCCACTTTAGGTTTTGGTAACATCGGTAGACCTAGCCCAAATCTTAACCCATTTGTTGGTATGGTTGGAAAAGCAAAGCTGAATTCAATTAAAATTCAGGTACGTTTCCTCAGCAAAATTCAGAGGATTCTTGTTCAGAGAATTTATAAATTCTCTAAATACTGTCTATCACATGAAATTCTCCAAATGCCGCCCTCACATGGAAGTCCAAGATCGAAAGAAGCATTTGCAAATGCTTACAGGTTGAAATTCAAAGAACTCAAAAGAATATGCGACTTTTCTAAACTTGGAAAATACCCAACATCACAAACTCTCGTCAGGAGTTCTAGTAAAGAAATAGACCCTAAAGGATTTTTCGAGACTTGTAAGTTGGTCTTGAGTGAGGTTAGTAGAAATTAAGAGTCAAACCGCAATAGTTGGGTTGGAGCAGTTTCATGTTGGGCTGATCTCCCACTTACACAAACCACACAACTCCATGGCCAATAGGTCTAAATAACATGCAAATAGTCGAGGATTGATTTTTGGTTCCCGGTGAAAAAGGAGAATCTAAGGAGATACCCTACCACTGAACTATTAATAATAAAAGGTAGATTTTACCCTTATTTTCATAAAACAAATGCACCATTCTATGGAACCCAATGGACAGATATTATGTTGATTAAGTGGGCAAGATATTAGTAGGAGCTGATGGTCGTGACCATTTACCTTGGGGCTACAAAGTTTCAATTGTATGTATATAAGCCACTCATATGATCGGTACCTGCCTTGAACCCACCACTAACCCGAACCGAGGCCATGTTTGTGCAGTGACATTTCTGTGAAAAAAATCGATTTTTTTTTTCAGTGAAGTGCTAATCCCATCTTTTCTGTAGAAGTCTTTACTAGAAAGTTTTTTTACAAAATTGAGAATTTTAGTGTCCGAAGGGAAGAGGTTGAACTATTGACTCTCTCACCCTCCTCTCTCCATTAGTGCACAGACAAATACTAATAATAATAATAATAATGGATTTTTACCAAAAAAAATTATAAGCGTTATGGGTAAACGCTGGATAGTAATAAAGGTTTTAAATTCCTGCCAAAAACTGATAACCTAAAATTAAAAAGAAAATTACGAAAAATGCCCATAAGTCACGATATCGAGAGTGGCTTGGCTTCCCATCTACAAGTAACTCACGAATCTTGAGAACAATTTTTTTTCTTTTTTATGGAAGGGGCATTGCACATTCCACCAGAGTGCTCTAGAGTCTTAGTTCTTGGTCACTTTTCGGGTTCAAAAGAGGCAGTTCTAATATTGAAATGCATATTCTAAAGCCTATTTTGTTTTTTTGTTTTTTCTCTTGCATGGTAGCACAACTCAGGTCTCAAAAACTAGGTTTTTCTTAATAAAAGAAATGGAGCATTGTCAGATGTAAATTAGTTTATTATATCACTCAATTTTAATGAATATATATATGGCATTCTAATGGTAATTACATGCAACTAATGAGCCTTACTACAATTGGTTTGATATTTTAAAGTCATCCAAAAATCATGTGTGGATCGATATGTAGATTGGACCTTATATATATCTTGAATGTGAGAGCAGGATGTTGAATGATGAGGTTTGTTTAATTCTCTACTTTGGTGAGGAATTAATCTTAGAACAAGGCAATATTCCAATATATAATGGTGGTGATTGCAAGATGATTTTTGTTGGTTATAATCTACCATTTAGTTCTCTTATTGAGAAAATACTGCAAGTCACAAATTGCAATTGCATGACGAGAGCATTTGCTAGTGCAATACCTAAAATACTCTAGTTGGTTTTCACTTTAGTCAGCATACGAAATGATGAATGGTACAGATCCTTACTTATATATGCACGCAGAAACTCGCATGATGTTGCAAAGAGTCACAAACAACATGGCGGTTGAATGGTCATTACTACAAATGTCCATCCACTCATCATGGTACTTGCAATCTCTCAATTTTTAATCCAAATTTTATTTATAATTTTTATAATAAATATAGTTTATATATAGTTGAGTATAAAGATATATTAATTGATCTTTGCATGAGATGGAGTTGGATGGATCTAGATGCGATAGTAATGGAGAGTAAAAAACCTAATTAGTAGGGAATCTTTTACAAATGAAGAATGGTTTTGCTTTTCAATAGATTTGAACTTAATTTGGATAACGGCAAGAAATAGGTTTCAAATGTACTTGAAAATCTCTATTGTAGAATTTGTTTAGGCAAAATATCTTATTTTAAGAATATCTGATTTGCATTGATACATTTATTGCTTCTGCTATTATGTGATATTGTTTTCCGCACTTAAACATTGATTAAGTATATTGTTAAAAAAAAAAATTTAAATTGAACCTCAACTGCGGACCTATGATCTTGAAATTTCTCGGATTTTCTCGAAGTAGCATGCCAAATTCACGGTACCTTAGTGGTAAACTCAGTAGTTGGAATTGGGGCGTTACAGATGACCCTAGTGGTCAGGAATAAAAAAAAAATACAACACTAAGCCATAAAAAACTTTCGGGGATGTTTGGCCCAACTTGGGCCCATAGGATTAATCCATTAAGTTCATATCTTAATTCTTTTCTTATGCAAAATACTAAAATTTTAAAATCAACTGCATTGTAAATGGATAAAAACATGTAACTTATAAATTAGAAGTTAATGGGTGGGATGCGGTCTTGTACCGACAATATTTCAATAAAATAAAACAGATAATAAAAAATAAGAATAAAATATATGGAGAACAATGCTCCATAAAAATAGTAGAATATCATATTAGTAAATGGGCCCCATGAATGGTCAGAAAAACACTTGTTTTTGGTAGAGTGGTCATAAAACACTTGATTTTGATTAAAAATAATTACGGGGACTAGTGTGGACCCCATCAATGAGGGGTGTAAGTGCTATATTATAAATTTTTTAAGTGGGCCAAGTTTTTATGGAGTGAGATTTGACTTGGATTCAAGAAATATATATATATATGAATGACATTATTTTGTTTGGTTTGGATATCTTTTAGAAGTGGGCCCAATGAGGACATGTACAAGATGTGTTGATTCAGGAGTATCATGAATTTGTCATTGATTCACTGAGTGCTAGGTTATGAAAATCTTAACTAAGCCAAACTTTTATTGAGTGAAATTTGATTGGACCCATAAAATATGGGGCAATTTATTTTTATTGGATTAGATTTTTTTAATGGGCCCATTTTGAAAAAAAAAAACTTCTTTATGGGCAATTTATTTTTTTGGATTAGACACTTACCTTAAAATATAAAACGAAGGAAGAACTTAAGATAAGAATCAATAATAAGAGGGGAGAATTTAGGAAAATAATCAGATTTAGGGAGAGATGATAGAGATGATAGTAACTTAAAAATTATAATAAGGATTGGTTGTGCCACATGTCATTGACAAACCCCAAAAGGAAGCGCCACGTGTTGCTCTCCCACGAAGGGGCTGTTGCTTTAATATATATGATAATAATTCTATATTTTGATAAGAAGAACTAACCAGAAGCTTAACGCTCAAACAAGAGTTACAAGACCCATCATTTAATTCATGTTAGTCCAGCTGCATTTAATTTAAGAGACTTGAGATTTCCCACATGCAAGCCATTTCCCATATAAAAACTAAAGCACGAGTATGCCCAGACAATGGAAATCAAATATTCATACAATTGGAAAATAAGCATTGACTTGAATGCAATTAATCCAAATACAATTCACAATAGAAAGTTTTTAGAAATAAAATAAAAGAAAAAAAAGGAAACATATGACGGTACCTATTTTCACAATTGAGAGTAGGTAGGGTAGAAAGAGAATATGAGACGTGAGGTAAAATAGAATGGGAGGATCTTGAGAAATGTAACAGGAGATGTGGACAAAAAACAACTTTATCAAATCAAAAGAGAAAAAGTGGGGAATAGACATGCGTGGTTATATAAGATAAAATAGGTGATGCATGGGATAAGAAGTGGGTAGTTGCGAGAGATAATGGAGAAGAGAAGAATAACTTGCCGTCAAAATTATAACCATAGTCCAATTCACCAAAAAAACTCTTCAACTAAACATAGTATAATTGAAAAAAGGGCTTTTTCATCCGAATGAATCCTTTTATAGTCAATATAGAAAAAAGTATATATGCACTATATATGAGGGAATTCCAGAGTCAATAAGATATTTTGAGAAAAATTAAAAATGTCCCAAAAATTGGAAAAAAAAAAATAAGATTTTAGGGTGTCAAATCTAGACATGAAGACCGACGAGGTGTGCATGCGATGAATTGTTCTATCAAGAAATTCAAACGTGCCCTAACAGGGGCTAGTTGTTAGTCTATTATTAACATGAACCCTAAGATCGAGAATATCATGATAATCACATGTAGGATTTAATCTTAGATAGATTAAAGATTACCTCCAGACATCCTGATGCAGAGAACTTTCCGATCCTGCTGTCTGATGATGTTGTTGGTTGATGTTGAGATCCGTCCAAGAAGAGTTTAGGGAATAATTTCGATTTCTCTCTCCTTGCCTATAAACCTTAATGTGTTGAATTTCGTGAGTGAGTCTTTGTGATGGAGGAAAGACTCTATTTTATAGGTGGAGAGAGGACCGAATTTCCAATTAGGATTCCATTAGTTTAATCTCAACCGTCCATCAAGGTAGAGTTTATTATGGAATATATCTCATTAGGAAACCGTATTTGAGTAAAAGATAGCATGTATCATATGAAAATGAGATTACTATAATGACCACAATTAGGAAAAGGTAATGACTTGTGGTCCAAGTAATGGACCTAAAAGTAATTTCCTTACACGAGTCACTTGTTTCACTTGACCCATTATCACATGTCTAAAAATTATTCACGTGAATAATGGAATGGAAGGCCCACTAGTTCGATGGCCCAGTATATCACTAAACTAATAGCGGATACTTAGCAAGTACTCTTTATATCCTTACCATCACTGCCACTAAAGCCTAGTTAATGCCATTTCTCTCTTAAAGATTTTACATATGTAATCCGAACCATTTACGTTTACTCGGACAACAATGGTGTTTTCATGATCAAACAAACATGTATTGTGTTCTACATGTATAAGTTTTATATACAAAGATTTTTAGAACTCTATATGCAAGCTGGCTTTGCGATTCTGGTCTTGGCTTTGCAGTTCTGGTCTTGGCTTTACATGTATAAGATTTTACCATTTACCATCTCTTCTCTTGCAAGCTGGCTTTGCAGTTCTGGTCTTGGCTCCTCAGCATCAATGGGAATTTCCTTATTCTTCCTTTATCTGCTTCAGTTATCTGGTTGGCTATGGCTAAGGATAGAGATGTCACTAGAAGGAAATGTAATGCTGCTATTTTCTTCTCTGCCCTCTCTGCTTTCTGGACAATGCGGAATGACTCTAAGCACAACAGCAAAAAGCTTTCTCTGGGTAAAGTCAAGCTGATTTTCACGGACAGGCTAAAGGGTATTGTCTACTCTTTTTCAGGAGCAGGTCAAGCTTTGCCCCCTCTTCCAATTTTGGTTGCTTTGGGCTTGCTAAACCATCACTGAGGTTGGCTGGGTCGGTTGGCATCTTTTGTAAGCCCCCTCTCCCTTTGTTTTCCTGTTTTAGGGGTGTTTTGCCCTGTTTTCTTCCTTTAATACTCAATTACCATTAAGCAAAAAAAAGTTCTACATGTATAAGTTTTATATATAAAAATTTTTAGAACTCACATATGCAAATTTTTTTATTTGTATTTGTAAATCTCATTTCCATATTCCATGAATAGAAGATGCACGGCCCCTTGATGAAATTCATATTCGCGAACCATTTTACAGCACAGACCCTTGTTCAATGCTCGCCAACTGCATGGTTATGTTGGGATTGGAAGGACCTTTATCAGGCATAAGAAAGCAAAAGTAATATTAAAATCAGAAATTATAACTATCTATTTTAGGTCTCAAAGTTTTTAGCTTGTAATTGCATATTCATATATCACTTAAATTTGATGGCCTTTAAATATTAAATGGTTACAATAATGATATCATACCACATTTGTGCCACATCTAGTCAACATCCAAGCCTCTTAATCTTTCTATCCTTAAATTGGGCATGCACGAAGGAAAATCCCTACACCTAGGTTTTCAAATATGAAATTTCACTATTAGCTTCATAGGTAGGCATCTCCCTCCTAGCAGAAACAATCAGGGATGGAACCCATGATTCTATAGTAACAAGGGACTTGAACAATATGTGTGAATGTGAGAATTTACAAGAGTTAAAAAAAAAAAAAAGGAATTGTGGCCGCTGCTTGTACTGTTTTTTTTTTGCTTGATCTAGGGTGTGTTTTATATGCTCTCTGTTAGATAAGAGTAAGGAAAGAGAAACCAATCTTTGTTCCTAATATCTTCACTTGAACTAGTACTTAATTGGAAAAACAAGAAAAGCATCAACAATTTCATAGAGATTCCTTTTTAAATACCTAACCCCACACCCACCCCAAATGATAATAATAATAATAAAACAATCCAGTCAAATGAATCTTAGGAACTTATCTATTTCATAAATTTAAAGAGACAGTAGTCTTCTTTGGAAGCCAATGAAGCCATCAGCTTACCAAGAACCGTTTGAGTGGTTGGCCACCCTTTGAAGAAAAATAACATACACCTATGTGTCTCTTTCTCTCTAACTAATCTTTCTCTATAAATCACATCCCATCTCTTCTGCAAATCATCATTACCCAGAAATCCCACCCACAGTCCATTTCTCTCCTTTCTCAGCAGCCCAACATCATCAAATGGCTCTAGGATTAAAGATGGGCCTAGCTTTGGTCCTGCGACCGCTCTATGGGCCGGAGTCTCGGCCCAAACAGGTTGCACTACTGCAATCATCAGCTTGTCGCCGTGCCTGACCTATATGACGGGGAATTCGTCGACCCCTTCATCTACCTGCTGCACACAGCTTCTAGCGTTGTTACTAACCA